>VZQC01006181.1:629712-642982 GCA_009823505.1 Rhizomys pruinosus | reverse complement strand
AAAAAAAAAAAAAAAAAAAAAAAAAAAAAAAAAAACCAAGGTGGAAGGGAATAGAAGGGAATAGAAGACACCTGACATAAACCTCAGTCCTGCACACACATGAGCAGACACACATGCCATGCATACACAGATGGACACACACACACACACACACACACACACACATACGCATGCGCGCACTCACACACACACAATTTAAATATAATGGAGAGGACTGCAGAGATGGCTCAGCAGTTAAGAACACTGGTTACTTGTGCAGAGGAACCAATTTCACGCAGCTAACTACCATCCATAACTCTAGTTCCAGGAGATAAAATGCCCTCTTCTGGCCTCCATGGGCACTTTGCACATGTGTTACTTACATGCAGGTAAAATACTTATACACATAAAAATGCTTTAAAAAAAAAAGTTTGGTGTGCTAGTGCATGCCTTTAATCCCAGCAAAGGCAGGTGGATCTCTTTTGAGTTCAAGGCCAGCCTGGCCTGCATAGTGAGTTCCAGACCAGCTGGGGCTGCAGGGAAACCCTGTCTTCAAAAAGACCAAAAAGTAAATAAATTAAAATTAAAATAAGGGGCTTGAGAGATGCCTCAGCAGTTAAGAGCACCAGCTGCTCTTGCAGGGGACCCAGGTTTGATTCCCAGCACCCACACGGCAGCTAACAACTAGTCCCTAACTCCAGTTCCATGGAAATCTGACACCTTCTTCTGACTCTGAGGGCATTGCACAACACAAGTGCACTTACACACGCAGGTAATACAATCATACACATAAAATAATATAATATTTAAAAATACAAAATAAAATAAAACCCGGGCATAGTGGTGCATGCCTTTAATCCCAGGCACTTGGAAGGTAGAGGCAGCTGGATCTCTATGAGATAGAGGCCAGCCTGGTCTACATGGCAATTCCAGGCTAGCTGGGGCTACAGGGAGTCCCTGCCTCAAAAAGACCAAAAAAAAAATAGTTTTTTATTTTTATTTTATGTGTTTTGCCTGCGTGTATGTTAAGTGCACCACCTGTATACAATGTGAAAAAGAGGCCAGAAGAAGAGAACATCAGATCCCCTGGAACTGAAGCTAAGGACAGATATTAGCTACCACACTGGTGCTGGGAACCAAACCTGGATCCTATGCAAGAACTGCAATGCTCTTAACCACTGAGCCATCTCTCCGGCCCCCAAGCTTTATTCCTTTTTCTCTGAATCTTTTTTTTTTTTGGGGGGGGGTGTCTTTTTTGAGACAGGGTCTCCCTGTAGTAGCTTCAGCTGTCCTGGAACTCACTATGTAGACCAGGCTGGCCTTGAACTCACAGAGATCTGCCTGCCTCTGCCTCCTGAGTGCTGGAATTAAAGGCATGAACCACCATGCCCAGCCAGAATCTGATCGATCTACCTACCTTCCTTCCTTCCTTCCTTCCTTCCTTCCTTCCTTCCTTCCTTCCTTCCTTCCTTCCTACCTACCTACCTACCTATTTATCTATCTATCTATTTATTTATTTAAAAAAGACAGTAAAGGCTTCATTGGTTTGAGGTCTCATTTACTTCTAACTTTTGCATTTTTCTCATGTTGTCCTACTGGGCAGTGCCCCTAGGGGCCAGAAGAGGGCATCATATTCCCTGGAATTGTAACTGTGGACAGTACCTGCCACTTAGGTAGTGGAAACCAATCCTGGGTCCCCTGGAAGAAGAGCAAGTGCTTTTAACCACTGAGCTGTCTCTAGCCCCAACATAAAATTTCTTGATCTTATCCTTCTTAACATCTCCAGTCCCTGAAAACAGTAAGACCCTCAGATCTAGTAGTCTTTGCCTCTGGCCTACACATTCCTTATTCTTGAAATTGCCCTTGATTTTAAAAGATTGAGGGCACAAGAAATCTATTTTACACCTTGGTTGAGAATTGGAAAGGTTTCTTTTTCTTTTTTTCAATCTTTTTGAGACAAGGTCTTCCCTGTAACCCCAGATGTCCCCAAACTCACTATGTAGACCAAGCTAGCCTTACACTCACAGAGATCTTCCTGCCTCTGCCTCCCTAGTGCTGGGATTAAAGGTGTGTGCCATCAGGCATGGCTTTAATTTTTCTTTTTAAAAAATGTTTTATTTTTATTGTATATGGGGAGGGGGTGTATACATATCTGTATGTGTTTACCCACAGAGGCCAAAAGCATCAGGTCCCTGGAGCAGGAGTTACCGAGTTTGAGCTACCTTACCTGCATGCTAGGAACCAAACTCAGATCCTCTGCAAGAGCAGTATGAACTCTTAATCACTGAGCCATCTCTCTAGCCCTGCTTTTCTTCCCCCCACCTCTCTTTCATTTTGGGTTTTTTGAAACAGAATCTCCCTGAAGCCCCAACTTGCCTGAAACTAGCTATATCAACCAGGCAGGCCTCGTCTCAAAGAGACCAACCTACCTCTGCCTCCCTGGCTGCTTTTTTGTTTTTTTGAAGCTAGATCTCATAAAGCCCAGGAGGCCTCAAACTCACTAAGTAGAAGAGGTAGATGACCTTGAACTCCTGACCCTCTTGTTTCCACCTCCCAACTGCTGTAGTTGCAGGTGTGAGCCACTAAACTGGCTACCCACAGAATGTTAGCGGGATGGTTCAAAAAAACAAAATTTGCTTTCAAAATGCCCACTCTCAACCGATAAAAGTGCTTGTAAGCCTGACTATCTGAGTTCAATCCACAGATCCCACGGTGTAACGAGAGAATCAACTACCAAGTTATCTTCTGACTTCCACATACTTTAATAAATATATTTAAGCCGGGCGTGGTGGCGCACGCCTTTAATCCTAGCACTCGGGAAGCAGAGGCAGGCGGATTTCTGTGCGTTCAAGGCCAGCCTGGTCTACAGAGTGAGCTCCAGGCCAGTTGGGAACTAAAGGGGGACCTGGTCTCGAAAGGATCAAAAAATAAAAAATAAAATATATATTTAATTAAAAAACCCTTAAAATCCAGAACATATGAAGAACTACAACAATTCAAAACCAACAAAAAAATTTTATTTATTCATTTATTTATTTATTTTATGTGTATGAATGTACTGTCTGCATGTAGGTTTGTGCACCCATGTCGTGTCGGATTCCCCTGGAACTGGAGTTCTCCTAGAATTGGAATTACAGACGGTTCTCATCCGCTATGTGGGTGCTGGGGATCGAACCCGAGTCCTCTGCAAGAGCAGTCGGCGCTCTTAACCGCTAGGCCATCTCTCCAGCCCCAACAACAAAAATTTTAAATGAGCAAAGCAGCAGGGTTGGACACACATTTGTAATTCTAACACACGAGGGAAGCCAAAAAAAAAAAAACAATCTCAAAAAAAAAAATCTCAAGTTCAAGGCCAACCTCAGGCATCGTGGCAAGACCCATCTGGTTTATTTGGGGGAAGGGGGATGCAGAGGGTCTCCCACTTGGGGGGCACACCTGTAATCCCTGAATTTAGGAGGCAGAAGCAGAAGGATTGGAAGTTCAAGGTCATCCTTGGCTAAATGGCAAATGTGAGACCAGCCTATGACTTACCAGACATTATCTCAAAAAAAAAAAAAAGGGGGGTGGTGGTGGTGGTATGATATCTCTCAGTGGTTAAAGGACTCATAAACCATCTCTGAGGGGTATATAGTAGGAGAGAACTGACTCTAGAAGTTGTCCTCTGACCTCTACATGCTTGCTGCCATGGCATGTGGCACCTATAAACAAGCACATACAAATAAACTTATGAATTAAATTTTTTTTAATATTTTTTTTAATTTTTTTTATTATTAATTTTATTTATTTCTGTATGTGTATGAATGTACTGTCTGCATGCAAGTCTGTGCACCCGTGTCGTGCAACGCCGCGGAGGTCAGAAGAGGGTCTCGGATTCCCCTGGAACTGGAGTTCTCCTGGAATTGGAGCTTCAGACGGTTCTCAGCCGCCATGTGGGTGCTGGGGATCGAACCCGGGTCCTCTGTAAGAGCGGTCGGCGCTCTTAACCGCTAGGCCATCTCTCCAGCCCATGAATTAAATTTAAAAAGCTTAAATTTAATTAAAAAGAGGGCTGGAGAGATGGCTAAGCAGTTAGGCCCTATCACCTGATCTTGCAGAGAATCCAGGTTCAGTTTCCCAAACCCACATAGCTTAACTAAAGTTCTAGGGGACCCAGAGCCCTCTTCTGGCCTCCACGGGCACTACATGCACATAAGGTGCTTATATAATATAGGCAAAACTCTCATGTATATGATAAAAATAAAGCTAGGTGTGGTGGCGGCACGCAGCTTTAATCCTGTCTCAAAAAAAATGTTTTTTAAAAAGGGCTGGAGAGATGGCTCAGAGGTTAAGAGCAGTGAAGCAGTGAATGTTTTTGGAGAAGACCTGGGTTTGATTCCCAGCACCCTTATGGGTGCTAACAGCTGTAACTCCAGGTCCAGGGGATCCAATGGCCTCTTCTGTCCTCCACAGACATTGAACTTTCACACAGACAGGCAATGAATGCATACACATAAAAAATAACGGTACTGTTGCCATGGTGATAATGGCTGTGCCATGTCATTATCTATCCACCAACAGTAAGAGAAGCTTTGCAGTCAAGATATTGTTTAGCAGAGGAGTGGTTTCTGTTGGACACTAAGGACTGCTACAAAAAAAAAAAAACAAAAAACATACAATAGAGAGCTCCAGGCCAGCTGGGACTAAAGGGAGACCCTGTCTCAAAAATACAAAACAATAATAATAATAATAATAATAATAATAAAATAACATACACAACAAAAATAAAATATTTTTGTCCTTTTGAGACAGGTCTCCCTGCAGCCCCAGCTGGCCTGGAACTCACTATGTAGACCAGGCTAGCCTTGAACTCACAGAAATCCACCTGCCTCTGCCTCCCAAGTGCTGGGATTAAAGGTGTGTGACACTTTGTCCAGCACAAAAAATTTTTTTAATTTTTTTACTTTATGTGTATAAGTGTATTTCCTGCATGTGAGTGCACTCGTATTGTGCAGTGCCTGTGGGGTCAGAAGAAGGTATCAGATTCCCCTGGAACTGGAGTTAAGGATAGTTGTTAGCCACCAAGTAGGTGCTGGGAATCAAACCCAGGCCCTCTACAAGAGCAGCCAGTGCTCTTAACCACTAAGCCATCTCTCCAAGCGCCCCTCTGCACACAGGGAATCTGATGCCCTCTTCTGACCTCTGAGGGCATTCATTGCATGACACAGTGCATTTACATACAGGTAAGCAAGGCACTCATACATATAAAATAATAAAATACTGGGGCTAGAGAGATGGCTCAACAATTAAGAGCACTGACTGCTCAGAGGCAGGTGGATCTGTGAGTTCACAGCCAGCCTTGTCTACAGAGTTCCAGGCCAGCTGGAGCTACGGGGAGATCCTGTCTCAAAAATAAATAAAGTAAATAAATAAATAAATAATAGTAATAATAATAAAATACTTTTTAAATAAAATAAAATGTGAGCAGAAAGTATACAAATGAACATTAGGGAGATGTAAACCAAAATTATAGTGAACCCTGGCCCAGTAGCATTTGCCTGTAGGTCCCAGCTACTTGGGAGGCCCGGGCAAGAGGCCTTCTTGAGCCACTGAGTTCAAAACCAGCCTAACATAGTATGGAAAAGTAAAGGAAGGACAAGGGAGGAGAGAGGAGGAAAGCTATCTAGACAATGGAAATTTACTCCACCCCAATTAGGAAAGAGAGAAATAGGTATTGCAAAGATGTAAAAACTATCGGGAGGCAGACCAGGCTGGCCTTGAGCTCACAAAGACAGAGGATCTTTGTGAGTTCAAGGCCAGCCTGGTCTACAGAGCAAGTTCCAGTGGGGCTACAGGGAGACCCTGTCTCGAAAAGACAAAAAAAAAAAAAAAAAGTAAAAACTGGAGTCCTAGTGAACTGCTAGTGAAAGTGTTAAGTAGTACAGTTACTGGGGAAACCGACAATTCCTCAAAGCCAGGATTACCAGTATCTAGCAATTACCAATATCTAACAATTCTGCTTTTGTAGAAATTGAAAACAGGGACTCAAAGAGACAACTGCAGAGTCATATATATATAGCAGTATTATTTGCAATAGGCAAATGTGTACACAATCCAAATGTCCATCAATATATGAATGGAAAAAGTATAATACATGCTCATTAAGGGCCTTTTAAAAGGAAAATTCTGCCAGGACTGGTGGTACACATGTTCAGTAAACTACAGCACTCAGGAGGCCAGCCAGTCTGGTCTACATAGGTAGTTCCTTGCCCACTGTGGCTAAAGGAAGATCCTCTCTCAAAAAGGACAAAAAATAAAAATATAAATAGGGACTAGAGAGAGGGCTCAGCGGTTAAGAACACTGACTGCTATTACAGAGGACCTGGGTTTGATTCCTAGCACTCATATGGTAGCTAACAACAGTCTGTAACTCCAGTTCCAAGGGATCTGACACCCTCTTCTGGATTCAACGGACACTGCATGACACAGGTGCACTTACATGCATGCAGGCAATATACTCTTACATGTAAAATTTAACAAAACATTTAAAATATATATAAAATTTTAAAGGCAAAATTCTGACATATACAAGATGAGTGAATTTTTTTTTTTTTTTTTTTTTTTGGTCTATTCCCAGGACAGGTCTCTTATAGCCCAGCTGTCCTGGAAACTCACTTGTTTTTTTTAGACAAGCTGGCCTTCAACTTCACAAAGTTGCCTGCCTCTGCCTCCAGAGTGCTGGGATTAAATGCGTGCGCCACCACGCCCCATGGCACCGATGAATGAATCTTAAAAGGATATTATATTGTGAGCTCAAGGACAGCCGGGGCTACAGGGAGACCCTATCTCAAAAAGACCAAAAAAAAAAAAAAAATATTAGATGCATATATGTGACCATGTGTGTGTCTGTAAGTGTGAGACAGGTGCCTAAACTAACACCTGAGGGTATCCTCTGACCTCCACATAGGTACCATGCAAGCATGTCCACACTTACACATAAGAACAGAAGTCTAAGCCGGGCGTGGTGGCGCACGCCTTTATCCTAGCACTTGGGAGGCAGAGGCGGCGGATCTTTGTGAGTTCAAGGGCAGCCGCCTCTACAGATGAGTTCAGGACAGCTGGGACTACGGGAGCCCTGTCTTGAAAAGCAAAAAAAAAAAAAAAAAGACAGAAGTCTAAGCTGGTGTGAGGTGCACCTGCCTTTAAGCTAGCACTTGGGGCGGGAGAGGCAGGCGATCTTTGTGAGTTCAAGGCCACTGGTCTACAGAGTTCCCAGACAGCTGATCTCTACAAGGGAGACCTTGTCCTCGAAAAGACCAAAATAAGACAAAAAAAAAAAAAAAAAAAAAAAAAAACAAAAAAAAAAAAGAAGTTCTGTGTGTCTAAAGTGCACACACAATTAAATTTTTTTTTTTGGGGGGGGGTGTCTTTTTGAGACGGGTTCTCCTGATAGCTCCTGCTAGTCCTGAACTTGCTACGTAGACCAGGCTGGCCTTGACTCCACCGAGCCTGGCTGTCTCTGTCTCCTGAGTGCTGGGAAAAATGCCTGGCTGGGGCTGGTGAGATGGTAGCTAGGGTTAATAAGCGCCGCTGCTCTTGCAGAGGACTCGTTTCGATCCCCAGCACCACACATGGCGCCCGAGAGCCGTCTGAAAACTCCAATGCCAGGAGACCAGTTCCAGGGGTCCGACACCCTCCTTCTGGGACCTCCGCTGGCGTTGCACATCACGGTCACAGACTTGCATGCAGACATACATTCATTAACTACATACGGAAATAAATTAAAAAAAAAAAAAAAAGAAAGGAAAAAAATAAATCTGGCGAAAATTAATTTTTTTATTTTATTTTTTTTTTTTTTTTTTGGTCTTTTTTTGAGAAGTGTCTCCTTTTAGTCCCAGCTGGCCTGGAGCTCACTCTGTAGACCAGGATGGCCGTGAACTCACAGAGATCCGCCTGCCTCTGCCTCCTGAGTGCTGGGACTAAAGGCGTGCGCCACCACACCCAGAAGACAAATTAATTTTTAAAAATGTTACAAGAAGCAGGGCTTGAGAGATGGCTCCAGAGATTAAGAGTACTAGCTGTTCTTTCAGAGGACCCAGATTTGAATCCCAGCATGATGGCTAACAACCATCTGTAACTCCAGTTCCAGCAGATCCAACGCCCTCTTCCTACCTCTATGGGCATTGAATGACACAAATGCACTCGCATGCAGGCAAATATACATCATTGAAAAAAAAACTAAATTTCTTTTTTTTTTTTTTTAATTTTTTTTTATTAATTTTATTATTCTCTATAGTGTATGAATGTATTGTCCTGCATGCAAGTTTGGTGCACCCGTGTCGTTGCAATGCCGCGGAGGGTCAGAAAAGGGTGTCGGATTCCCTGGAAACTGGAGTTACTCTGGAAATTGGAGTCTCAGCAGCTCTCGGTCGCCATGTGGATACGGGATCGAAACCGGGTCCTATGCAAGAGCATCGGCGCTCCTTAACTTGCTAGGCCATCCTCTCCAGCCCCAAAACTATTTCTTTTTTAATGATAACGAAGAAGCCAGATATGAGCGGGTGTGGTGGTGCACGCCTTAGGTCCCCAGCACTCAGGAGGCAGAGGCAGGCGGATCTCTGTGAGTTCAAGGCCAGCTGGTCTACAAAGCGGTCTCCAGGCTAGCTTGGGACTAAAGGGAGGACCCTGTCCATAAAACACAAAAAAAAATTTTTTTGGGCTGGAGAGATGCTAGTGTGTTAAGAGCCGCCGCATCTTACAGAGGACCCGGGTTCGATTCCCCAGCACCCACATGGCGGCTGAGAAAACCGTCTGAAGCTCCAATTCCAGGAGACTCCAGTTTCCAGGGGAGTCCCGTAGACCCCCTCTTCTGACCTCCACGGCACTGCACGACACGGGTGCACGACTTGCTGCATACAGTACATTCATAACACATACAGAACAAATAAATTTAAAATATAAAAAAAAAAAAAAAAAGAGATATGGTGGTGCCATTGCAATCACCAGCATTTGGTAGGTGAAGCAGGAGGATCAGGGGTTCAACCTAGTCTCAGGTACAAGCTAGCCTGAGTTGAAGGCCAACTTGGGCTAAGGAGATCCTATTAAAAAGGGGGGGGTTGGGGCCTGGAGAGATGGCCTAGCGGTTTAAGGCGCCGACCGCTCTTACAGGGACGCGGGTTCGATCCCCAGAACCCACTGGCGGCCGAGAACCGTCTGAAAGCTCCAATTCCGAGGAGAACTCCAGTTCAGGGAATCCGACGCCCTCCTCAGACCTCCGCGCGTGTGCACGACACGTGTGCACAGACCTGCATGGCAGACATTGCATTCATTACACATACAAAAATAAAATAAAAAAAAAAAAAAATAAAATAAAAAAAAGGGGGGGTGGGGGAGTTTACACATATAGATATATAAATTGTCCAAAACACTATCTGCCCCAAAATAAGGGGAAAAACAGCATTTTCCTAAAAATGGTGAATTAGTAAGCAGTTATTTTCATTTGTCAGGTATAGGGTAAAATGATAGGTATTCACACACATGAGAATGGAGAATGTAGACCAATACATCTCTACAATATTTTGATTCAGACTCTTAACTGTGTTAGGAATGAAGTCTCACAAACAACAAAACAACAACAGAAGAAAGGCTGCATCGAAGAACTGACTGCAAAGATGAACTTCTGAAAGCCCGGGCGTGTGGCACAACCATTTAATCTCAGCACTTGGAGGCAGAGGCAGGTGGATCGTTGTGAGTTCAGGCCAGCCTGGTCTAAGACAAACTAAAAAGTTCCAGGACAGCTGGGGTCCACAAAGAGACCCGTCTCGAACAAGACCAAAAAAAAAAAAAAAAAAAAAAAAAAAAGTAGAAAAGATGACTTCTGCTCAAAATCACCGTCAATTTCCTATCGGAAGAATATTAAGAAAGACTGAGAAAAAAAAGAATAAAGCATGTTTGGGCAGAATACTGAGCTCGGTAGGTGTGGGGTGGTGGGAATGGGGGGGGGGGGACCACGGGTATAGATTTTTAAAAATAATTTATTTTAAAAAAAAAAACAAAGGGGAATGAAGTCTCTCTTTAAGAGAAATGAAAACTGGGAATGTAAATGGGTATAGCCACTAGGGAAATCAGTGTGGAGGTTCCTCAAAAATCTCAACTAAAAATACAACCACCATATGATCTGGCTATACCTATCCTGGATTTAGACCCAAAGGAATCTTAAGTCAGCACTGCAGCAGACTACCTGCACCAAGTTTGTCGCACTATTACAAATTCCCCCACACTTTTTTCTGTTATATGTAAGTATACATGAATGATAAGAAAATAGGAGGCCTTTGATGGGAGAAGACAGTTTTTTTTTAATTAATTTTAATTTAGTTATTTTTGTGCGTGAATGTATACTGCATGCAGGTCTGTGTCACCTGTTTGGTAATGCGCGCTGCGGTCAGAAGAGGTCTCAGATTCCCTGGAATGAGTTTTAAATTGATGTTCTTAACCACCATGTGGGTGCTGGGGATTGAACCCCGGTGTCTGCACGAGCAGTCAGCGCTCTTAACCACTACGCATCTCTCAGCCCCAGCCCCCAGTTTTTTTTTTTTGGTATTTTTGAGACCAGCTGTCTTGGAACTCACTATGTAGACCAGGCTGGCCTTGAACTCAGAGATCCACCTGCCTCTGCCACCTACATGCTGGGATTAAAGGCATGAAGGATACAAGAGAGAGTAGTAAGGGAAAGACAAAAAAATCACAGGTTTTTCTCCCATATGAAGAATAAATTATATATACACATACATGGCATTATCATATATACACAATTATAAATTATATACATATAATAAAAGAAAAAATAAAAAAAAAAGGGGCCCGGGCCATGGTGGCACATCGCTATTATCCTAGTCTTGGGAGGACAGAGGCAGGCCGCCGATCTTTTGAGTTCAAGCCGAGCCTGGCTACAGAGTGAGTTCCAGAGACAAGCTGGGCTACAGGGAGAACCTTCTGTCTCGAAACCAAAACAAACAAAAAAAAAAAAAAAACAAAAAAAAGGGACTTTATATGGGTAATACATAAAGTGAATAGTTAGTGTAACAGAAGCCAGCATGGTATGCCCCCACACCTTTAATCCTAGCACTGGGCAAGAGGCAAGCGTGATCTTTGTGAGTTCAAGGCCAGCACGGTCTACAGAAGTGAGTTCCAGCCAGCTGGGGCTTACAGGAGACCCTGTCTCAAACAATACCAAAAAAAAAAAGTAACTAGAGACAGGAAGTAGGAACAGTGAAGGGGAAAAATAAGCAAAGTATGATGATATATATGTATGGAAACACCATTATTTTATAAGCTAACATAAAAAAGAAAAACCAGAAAAAGATACGTAACGCCTATCCTTAAGCAAGGATTCTTTGGTGCTTTTTTTCTTTCCACCAACAACAATCTCCGTAGTCCCGGTAATAAAAAAAACAATCTGCTATATGGAAGACGGGTGACATGGAACTCCTTGATCTGCCTCTTACATCCCTGTGCTGTGTCTTATAGGCCTGTTTTGGTTACAGATGTGTTGTGTGCCATTATTGCTTAGGCTCTGGAAGGATTAATCTGTACGGAATACAGTGAAAGGAAAGATTCATTTATTAAGGAGAAGGACAAAAACACTTTCAGAACTTAATGTGAAAATATCAGGCATGGGCACACACCTTTCATTCCAGCACCCAGAGGCAGAGGCAGGTGCTCTCTCTCTTGAGTTCAAACCAGGCTGGTCTACATAGCAAAACCAAGCCAGCCAGAGCTACAAAATAAGATCCTGTCTCAAAAAAAGAAAAAAGAGAGACAGTGCTTGGTGGCACACACCTTTAATCCTTAGCACTCGGGAGGCAGAGGCAGAGGCATGGCAGATCTTTGTGAGTGCAAGGCCAGCCTCGTCTACAGAGTGCAGTTCCAGGGTCAGCTGGGGTACATGGAGACCCTGTCTCGAAAAGACCAAAAAAAAAAAAAAAAAAAAAAGGAAAATAGAAAAGAAAAGAAATTGATGAAGCTGATAGCTGTTGCACACTTCTGTAATCCTAGAGGTCAAGGAAGAAGGAATACTGTGAGTTAAAGAGGAGTAAAAACAAAAGAGGAATTAGGTGAAAAATACCTAGCGACACTAGTACTCATATCTAGATAGGAGAATTAATGGATAACATTGAGAATGCTGGGTTTCATATGATAAAATTCGGTCAGGGGCTAACTGGAGAGATGCCTAGTGTTAAGGCGCGACTTGCTCTTGCAGAGGACCCCGGTTTCGATCCCCAGCACCCAAATGGTGGCCCGAGAACCATCTGACTCCCAACTCCGGAGAACTCCAGTTCCAGGGGAAATCCGACAACCCTCTCTGACCTCCACGGCATTGCACGATACGGCTGCACAAACTTGCATCGCACGGGACAGTACATTCATACACTATACAGAAATAAAAACTTTAAAAAAAAAATTAAAAAGGCAGAGCCACGAGAAAGCAGAGTTCTAAGATAGCCTGGGCTACATTGCAAGATGATGCATTATAATTAAAAACAAAAAGGCGGGGCTGGAGAGATGGCCTAGCGGTTGAGAGTGCCAACTGCTCTTGCAGAGGACCCGGGTTCGATCCCCAGCAGCACTTGCCACACAAGCTTGGTGACCTAAGTTTGATCCTTGGAACTCATAGTGGGAAGAAAAGTGACTCCCAAAGTTGTTCTTTGACTTCTACACACAAGCCATCATACATGTGCACCTACACACACCACACACACCAACATACACACATGCAATGCACGCACATGCACACAACACATGCCACAAAAAAATACTATATATATATATATATATATTTTTTTTTTTTTTTTTTGGTCTTTTCAAGACAGGGTCTCCCTGTAGCCCCAGCTGTCCTGGAACTCACTCTGTAGACCAGGCTGGCCTTGAACTCACAGAGATCCACCTGCCTCTGCCTCCCGAGTGCTAGGATTAAAGGCGTGCGCCACCACGCCCGGCCAAAATATATATTTTTTAAATCTTACTTTTCTGAACCATAAAACACCCTTTTATTCAGTGGAGATTTTTGTTTGTTTTGATTTTTGTTTTTGTCTTTTTGAGACAGGGTCTCTCTATAGCCCCAGCTGGCCTGGAACTCACTATGTAGACCAGACAGGCCTTGAACTCAGATCTACCTGCCTCTGTCTCCTGAGTGCTGGGATTAAAGGCGTGCACCACCACGCGTGGCCAGTATTTTAATATTCTTAACCCAACTAAATCTATAAAGAAAAAAAACTGGGCATGATGGCACAGGCCTGTACTCCCAAGCAAGTGAAAG
>VZQC01006181.1:624712-627212 GCA_009823505.1 Rhizomys pruinosus | reverse complement strand
TCTTATATTGTGAATCCCTTAACAGGTTCTAGAATTAACCTACCATTTATTTTCAGACTTCGGAATTTTGGTATATGGGTGGAGGATATGTATGCATATTTAGAGTAATATAAAATCAAAATGGGGGGAAAAAAAGAAATTTAATTAAAAAAAAATTCCAGCACTCAGAAGTCAGAGCCAAGTGGATCTTTGTGAGTTCAAGGCCAATCTGGTCTACATGGTGAGTTCCAGGACAGCTGGGATTACAGAGAGACCTCGTAAAAATAAATAAATAAAAGGCCTGGGCTAAGGATATAGCTTAGTTGGTAGTGCTTGCCTAGCTAGCATGTATGAAACCTTTGGTCTGATCCCCACACAGCACAAAACAGGAGCAATGGCACATAACCTCTAATCCCAGTGGAGGCAAGATCAAAAATTCAAGGTCATCCTAGGAAGTTCAAAGCCACCCTGGGTTACATGAGACCCTATCGCAAAACAAAATACCTTTAAAAAGGCAAATCTTGCTGGGCATGGTGGCACACACCTTTAATCCCAGTACTTGGGAGGCAGAAGCAGGTGGATCTCTGTGAGTTCAAGGCCAGCCTGGTCTATAGAGTGAGTTCCAAGACAGCTGGGCTGCAGACAAAAAAAGGCAAATCTTTGGAATGAGACAGATGGCTCAGAGCACTTACTGGTCTTGCAGAGACCCCAGTTAGGTTCCCAGCACTCACATGGCAGCTCACAACACTGACTCCAGTGCCACAGAATGTAACATCCTCTTCTCACCTCTGCAGGCACTGTATGAACATGGTACATTTACACGCAGGAAAAACTCATACACATAAAATATAAATCCCCCCAACAGTCCTGAAACTCACTATGTAGACAGGGCTACCTCCCCAGTGCTGGGATTAAAAATGTGCGCCACCATGCACAGTGCGAAATATAATTTTATTAAAAAAAAAAAAAAAAAACATCGCCAGGCATGGTGGCACACACCTTTATCCTAGGCACTCGGGGGGCCATAGGCAGGCAGATCTTTGTGATTTCAGGCCAGCCTGTGTATACCGTGAGTTCCAGTGACAGCTGGGGCTACAGGAGACCCTGTCGTCAAAAACCAAACAAACAAAAAACAAAAAAACCCAAAAACAAAACAACAAAAAACCCTCACAGAATATAATTCTTTTTTTTTTTTTTTTTGGTCTTTTCGAGACAGTGTCTCCCTGTAGTCCAGCTGTCCTGGAACTCACTCTGTAGACAAGGCTGGCCTTGAACTCACAAAGATCGGCCTGCCTCTGCCTCCCAGAGTGCTAGGATTAAAGGTACACGCCACCACACCCGGCCAGAATATAATTCTTAATAATTCAAGGGTTTTCTTTTTCCTTTTTTTTTGGTCTTTTTGAGACAAGGTCTCCCTGTAACCCTGGCTGTCCTGGAACGTTTTCTAGACAACTTGTCCATACCAGTAAGTCTCTTCCAGAGCAATACTTGTACACACATGTGTAAAAACATGTATCATTTACATAAATGTCTTCAACAAATGTTTATTTTTGTGCATGTAGTATATGCATATACTTATGTATGTGTCTAAATTCACCCATTCATACCCATGTAGTATCAAATGTCTTCTTCTATTACTCTCTTCCTTATTGTCTGTGACAGGATTATTCACTGAGCCTGGAGCTCATTTGGCCAGGCTGGCTGGCCAACAAGCCTCTAGAATATGGATATCTGTGCCTGGAGTACTGGAGTTACAGCTACACGCGACAACACTTGATTGGCCACCTAAATTCTGCATAGAAAACACTTTAACCATTGAACTATCTCCCCAGACCAAATGAATTACATTAAAAACGAAACAAAACAAAAAAACCCTTTCAGGCATGGTGGCGCAAACTTTTAATCCCAGCAGAGGCAGGCGGATCTCTGTGAGTTCAAGGTCATCCTGGTCTATATAGCAAGTTCCAGGCCAGCTGGGGCTACATGAAGACCATGTCGCAAAAAGACAAAAAAAAAAAAAAATTTCCTTTAGTGGGGAAAGGCTGGAGAAATGGCTCCGCTGTTAAGAACACTTGCTACTCTTGGGGAAGATCTGAATTCAGTTCCTGGCACCCAGTTCAGTCAGCTTGTACAACCACCTATAAGTCCAGCTCCAGAGGATCCAATACCCTCTTTTGGACTCTGTGGGCCCTGCACTACTTGTACAAATACTATTCCTACCACATAAACATATGCACAATTAAAAATAAAATATATCTTAGCCAGGCGTGGTGGCACATGCCTTTAATCCTAACACTGGGGAGGCAGAGGCAGTCAGATCTTTGTTGAGTTCAAGGCCAGCCTGGTCTACGGAGTGAGTTCCAGGACAGCTAGGGCTACAGGGAGACCCTATCTCAAAAAGACCAAAAAGCCGGGCGTGGTGGCGCACGCCTTTAATCCTAGCACTTGGGAGGCAGAGGCAGGCGGATCTTTGTGAGTTCAAGGCCAGCCTGGTCTACAGAGTGAGTTCCAGGACAGCTGG
>VZQC01006181.1:607576-623436 GCA_009823505.1 Rhizomys pruinosus | reverse complement strand
GGACCCAGGTTTGATCCCCAGCACCCACATGGCGGCTAAGAACCGTCTTTAACTCCAGTTCCAGGGGAATCCAATGCCCTCTTCTGACCTCTGCAGCATTGTACGACACGGGTGCACCAACCTACATGCAGACAGTACACTCATACACATATAAATAAATAAATAAATAAATAAATAAATAAATAAATAAACAAACAAACAAATAAATTTAAAAACTGCGATTTTTTTTTTTTTGGTCTTTTCGAAACAGGGTCTCCCTGTAGGCAATTTTTTTTTTTAATGAGAAAAACTATAGAATTCAAGATCAAGGAACTGTAAAGATGGCTCAGCATTTAAGAGCACTTGTTACTCCTGCCAAGAATTTGGGTTTGGTTCCCAGTACCCACAACCACTTCTGACTCCAGTTCCATAGAACCTGGCACTGTCTTCTGGCCTCTACGATCACATAGAGGTGGTGCACATACATACATGTAAGCACGTATGTAACATTAAAAAACTCAAGATTGGGGCTGGAGAGATGGCCTAGCGGTTAAGAGCGCTGACTGCTCTTGCAGAGGACCCGGGTTAGATCCCCAGCACCCACATGGTGGCTGAGAACTGTCTTTTTTTTTTTTTTTTTTGGGTCTTTTCAAGACAGGGTCTCCCTGTAGCCCCAGCTGTCCTGGAACTCACTCTGTAGACCAGGCTGGCCTTGAACTCACAAAGATCCGCCTGCCTCTGCCTCCCAAGTGCGAGAACTGTCTTTAACTCCAGTTCCAGGGGAATCCGACACCCTCTTCTGACCTCCACAGCACTGCAGACACAGGTGCACAAACCTACATGCAGACAGTACATTCCATACACATACAAGAATAAAAAAAAAATTTTAATTTAAAAAAAGATTTTTTTTTTTGGTCTTTTCGAGACAGGGTCTCCCTGTAGCCCCAGCTGACCTGGAACTCACTCTGTAGACCAGGCTGGCCTTGAACACACAAAGATCCGCCTGCCTCTGGCTCCCGAGTGCTAGGATTAAAGGCGTGCGCCACCGCGCCTGGCATATTGGTCTTATTTAAAAGAAACTCAAAATTGAAGAAACCCTTGAGAAGTCTGACATCCTAGAATATTGCAACAATTTCTTTTTAGTATGTGTGTGTGGTATAGTATATGCATGTGTGTGCATGTGTGCATGTGCACATGCAGAAGAGACTGACATTGGGTGTCTTTATTGCTCTCACTTTAAAAACCTCCCAGGCTTTTTGTTTTGTTTTGGTTTTGTCTTTTCGAGACAGGATCTCCCTGTAGCCCCGCTGTCCTGGAACTCGCTCTGTGGACCAGGCTGGCCTTGAACTCACAAAGATCCGCCTGCCTCTGCCTCCAAAGTGCTAGGATTAAAGGCGTGCGCCACCACGCCTGGCAAAAACCTCTCAGTTTTTAAAAGATTTATTTATTTTATGTGTATGTGTGAATGCCTGAATATATCTATGCACGCCATGTACCTGCAAGTGCTGGAAGAGGCTAGAACAGTGTGTTGGGTCCCCTGGAACTGGAGTTACACAGTTGTGAAACTGCCAGATATGGGTGCTAGGAACAGAACCCCAGACTACTGCAATAGACCAGCAAGTGTCTTAACCACTGGGTCATCTCTCCAGTCCCAATCGGGACTTTTTTTTTTTTTTTAAGATGCCATGTGGGTGCTGGGAATCGAACCTGGGTCCTCTGCAAGAGCAGCTAGTGCTCTTAACCGCTGAGCCATCTCTCCAGCCCTCCAACCGGGATCTCGTAATGAACTGTTGGCTAGAAAGGCTGACCAGGGAGTACCAGAGATCCTTCTGTCTCTGCCTCCCATAACTCTGGGGTTACAGCCACAAGCTGCCATAACTAACTTTTATTTGAATGCCGGGAATCTGAACTCAGGTTCCTCATGCTTGTGCTGCAAGCACTCTACATACTGACCTTTCTCCTTAGCCCCTGCAATAATCTTTAAAGCACTGGAATATATACAAAGTCTTTAAATCTGCCATGTGTAGGATGAGTACACTACACTGATGAATGAGGAGATGAACCAAATACATTAAAGAAGAGTACTTATGGCTTCAATGATAAAAAGGGCCTTTAATAGGAAATTTTTTCCCTTTTTTGTTGGGGAGATGGGTTTTATGTAGTCCAGGCTAGCCTCAAACTCTCTGATAGCTTTACAGTCCTGTACCACCAAGTCCAATTTCTTTATTTATTTTATTTATTTATTTTTTTTAGTCTTTTTGAGACAGGATCTCCCTTCAGTCCCAGCTGGCCTGAAGCTCGCTATGTAAACCAGGCTGGCCTTTAATTCAGAGATCCACCTGCCTCTACCTCCCAAGTGCTGGGATTAAAGGCGTGCATCACCATGCCCAGCTCAAGTCCAATTTTAAGTGGTAATGAAGACTGAACTCAGAGCTTCATGTACACTATCACTAAATGAACTACATCCTTGGGGGGTTGCTTTGAGCTGGGGAGAAAGTTCAAACAGTAAAAGTATCTGCCAGGGGCTGGAGAGATGGCTCAGCAGTTGAGAGCACCCACTGCTCTTGCAGAGGACTTGGGTTCGATTCCCAGCACCCACATGGCGGCTAAGAAACCATCTTTAACTCCAGTTCCAGAGGAATCTGATGCCCTCTTCTGACCTCCTGGGCACTGCAGGACACGGGTGCACCAACCTACATGCAGATAGTACACTCACACACATAAAAAATAATAAAATAAATTTTAAAAAAGTTATCTGCCATGCAAGTCTGAGTTGGGATCCCCAACACCCACATAAAAGCTGAGCCAGAAGTGGCAGAGCACATCTTTAACCCAAGCTGGCTGGGGGTGGGAGTGGAATGAATATTTTTGGAGCTTACCAAATCAACCAGGGTCAGTGAGAGACTGTATCTCAAAATATAAGGTGGAGAGTAATAGAGGAAGACACCCAATATAGACCTCTGGCCAACATATATCCATACACCATACACACATGCAAACAGTCACATGAACATATATACATACTACACATGTATACACGTTTATATGTATATGTACAAACAAAGGTACCTTTAATATACCCAAAAGTTAGTAGGAAAAGGCTAAAGAGATGGTTCAGTTAAGAGCACTTAAAAGCTTTTACAAAAGACCTCAGGTTTGGTTACCAGCACCCACATCTAGCAGCTCACAACTGCCTGTTTACTCTAGATCCAGGAGGGCATTCAATACTTCTGGTCCCTAAGAGCACCAGCATTCATGCATGTGCATGTGCACACACACACACACACACACACACACACACACACACACACACACTTTTTTTTGTTTTGTTTTTTGTTCTTGAAACAGGGTCTTCCTGTGGCCCCAGTTGGCCTGGAATTCACTATGCAGACCAGGCTGACCTCAGACTCATAGAGATCCACTTGCCTCTGCCTCCAAACATTAGGATTAGAAGCATAAACCACCAAATCTGGCTATACACATTTTTTAAAAATGCTTAAAAAAATAGTTGTGGGAAGGGAAAGGGAAATATGCCTGATCTGAATTGGAAAATGATGTATAAAATGCACAAACCATCAATAAAAATTAAATTAAAAAAAAAAATAGTTGTGACTGGAGAGATGGCTCAGCAGTTAAGAGCATTGTATGCTCTTGCAGAGAACCCAGATTCAGTTCCCAATACCCACATGGCAGCTAACAATGGTCCTTGACTCCAGTTTTAGGGGTCAGATGCCCTTTTCTGGCCTCCACAGGCAATGTATAACACAAGTTCACTTACATGCAGGCAAAACACTCAAAGACATCAAATAAAAAAATAATAAAAGTTGTGGAGCAGAGCACGGTGGCACATGCCTTTAATCCCAGCATGTGCCTTGGTGGCAGAAGCAGGTGGATCTCTGTGAGACTGAGGACAGCCTAGTCTACATATCAAGTTCTAGGCCAGCTGGATCTATACAGTAAGACTCTGTCTCAAACAAAACAAAAGATTTGTGAAGGTCAGCTGTGTCAACACAAAGTAACAATTATAGGGTACTTGACAGTTTATAAAACACCTCATGCACAATCTTATTAACATGGAAACCTAGTGAAACTGACGAAGGAGTAGTTGTCACTTGAAAATTCAGGAAACTTCCCAGGCATGGTGGCGCATGCCTTTAATCCCAGTACTCAGGAGGCAGAGGTAGGTGGATCTCTGTGGGTTCAAGGCCAGCCTGGTTTACAGAGCGAGCTCTAGGACAGCTGATACTAAAAGGGAGACCCTAGACCAAAAAAAAAAAAAAGCCAGGCGTGGTGGCACACGCCTTTAATCCTAGCACTTGGGAGGCAGAGGCAGGCGGATCTTTGTGAGTTCAAGGCCAGCCTGGTCTACAGTATGAGTTCCAGGACAGCTGGGGCTACAGGGAGACCCTGTCTTGAAAAGACCAAAAAAAAAAATAAAAAAAAAAAAGAGACACTGTCTCGAAAATAACCAAAAAAAGGATAAACTGAAAAGAAAATTCAGAAACTTAAAAAACCTCAAGTGACCCAACCAAGGTGGCAGATAATAAATGGAAGAACCAATACACCACATTCACTTCAAAAGAGGCATCTTGAGCCAGGTGTGGTTGCCCACTTTAATCTCAGCACGCCATGGAGGCAGAGGCAGTGGGCCTGTGAGGTTTAGGTACAGTCGGTCGACATGCAATTCCGGGCAGCTGGGAGCTAGAAGAGGGGGACCCTGTCCTGAAAAATCAAAAATAAATAAATAAATAAATAAATAAATAAATAAATAAATAAAAATAAAAAAGAGGCATCTTCTCAATAAGCCTGTTCATTTATGCAACAAATATTTGTCAGTAATTTAGGAGACAGTATTTGAGGCACTGGAGATACAATAAAAAAAACCCACTGGATTTTGCTTTTAGGATATAGACCACTGAGGAAAGACAAGCACTATTTACAAAGGACAATGAGATCAAAGAACATGAATTTAAATCTTTATGTGTAGGAGATGGCAGCATAGGAGGTAAGATTTAGAAATTGATCTGGGAACTATATTTGCTCGTGGAGTAACAGTAAAGAAAAGAATAGAGCGGATAAAAGGCAACGTTCCAAGAAATAAGGGGCCTTGAAGAGATCCAAGTTTTAGGGCCTGGAGAGATAGCTAGATGCTAAGAGCACCAACTGCTCTGGCAGAGGACCCGGGTTCGATCCCCAGCACCCACAGGCGGCTGAGAACCGTCTTAAACTCCAATTTCAGGAGAAAACTCCAGTTCCAGGGGAATCCGAGACCGCTTCTGACCTCCGCGCATGCACGACACGGGTGCACAAACCTACAGCAGACAATACATTCGACACATAAAATAAATAAAAAGTTAAAAAAAAAAAAAAAGATTGAGGCCAAGTTTAAATTTTATCTTTTAACTATTAGAAACTAGTATTCTTAACAAGGGGAAGTAGAATATTCAGGTATCTAGAAGAGGAACATTTTGTAAACAACATGACTAATGTTTACGAGAACAATACTAAATTAATTGTAATGGAACATGCTTGTAATCCCAGCACTCAGGAGGCAGAAAGACCAAGTTCAAAGATGACCTGGGCAACACAAAAGTTCCAAGCCAGCCTGGACTTTAAAAACCAACGGGGGCAAGGCATGGTGGTGCATGCCTTTAATCCCAGCACTTGGAGGCAGGGTCACAAGCTGCGTAGTGAGTTCCAAGACAGCCTGATCTACATACCACGAGGAAAAAGGAAGTGAGTTCAGACAAGCTGGAGCTACAGGAAAACTCTGGCTCAAAAAGGAAAAAAAAAAAAAAAAAAAAAAAGCAAAGGTGGGTCGGAGAGAGGCTCAAGGTTAACTGCTTTTGCGAAGACCCAGGTTTGATTCCCATCTCCCAGCATGGTGGCTAACAATTATTATCACTCATTTCAGGGTATCTGATACCCTCTTCTGACCTCCAGAGGCACTGCACACATGGGTGCACGACCTACATGCAGGCATTACACGCATGCACATGAATTTAAAAATGATGTTGGGGACTGGAGAGATGGTTTGGTGGGTAAGGGTGCTTGCTGCCAATTCTGTTGACCTAAGTTCACCTGGGTTTGATCCCCAGCACCCACATGGTGGCTAAGAACCGACTGTAACTCCAATTCCGGAGAACTCCAGTTCCAGGGAAACCGAGACCCTCCTTCGGACCTCCGCGGCGTGCCACGACACGGGTGCACATACCTGCATGCAGACATTGAACATATTCATACAAATACAAAGATAAATAATAAAAAAAAAATTAGTTTTCAAGTTCAAAACAACAACACAACAACAACACAACAAAAAGCCGGGCGTTGTGGCGCCGCCTTTAATCCTAGCACTTGGGAGGCAGAGGCAGGCAGATCTTTGTGAATTCAAGGCCATCCTGGTCTACAGAGTGAGTTCCAGGACACTGGGCTACAGGGAGACCCCTGTTCGAACAGACCAAAAAAAAAAAAAAAACAAAAAATAGTAAGCTGGCCAGGCGTGCCCAGCACTTGAGAGGCAGAGGCAGGCAGATCTCTGTGAGTCAAGCGCCAGCTGGGGCTACAGGGAGACAGTGTCTCAAAAACACGAAAAAATTAGATAGATAGATAGATAGATAGATAGATAGATAGATAGATAAATAAATAATAGCATATCCACTCTCCCTTTCCCCCTCCAACTCCCTCCCTTTTTTCCTTTCTTTGAAATAGGGTCTGGCAACAGACTTTATAGTCCTCCTGCCTCAGTCTCCTACATGCTGGATCAGTTACATGTCCCACAATACCCACTACTTTTTCTTTTATCTATTACTTTCTGAATATTTATCAATCTGTGGTTTCTGAGCCAGGTGTGGTGCACACCTTTAATCCCAACAGAGGCAGAAGGAGCTCTGAGTTTAAGGCCAGCCTGGTCTACATAGAGTTCCAGGACAGCTGGAGCTACAAGGAGACCCTGTGTCAAAAAGACCAAAAAACAAACAACTCAATCTGTGATTTCTTCTGAATCTCTACTGGTGATCTCCAGTTCAGGTCCATCACCAAAACTCAGAGAATATTGCCACAAATTCTTTTGTTGTTGTTGTTTGGTTGGTTTTTGTTTTTTTTTGAGACAGGGTCTACCTGCAGTCCCAGCTGGCCTGGACTCACTTTGTAGAGCAGGCTGGCCTTGAACTCACAGAGATCTGCTTGCCTCTGCCTCTCCAGTGCTGGGATTAAAGGCGTGTGCCACCATGCCAGGCATAAATAAATATTTTTAAAGGAGAGAAGTGACATTTCTGGCTTAGATGACTTACTGACTCATGATAGGGAAAAAAATATGGAAGTGTTATGCTTGTACCCATGGATATGGAGGTAGGAATGTCTACTACTTGGACACGAATGTAGAGCTGGGGTTTAGGAGAGATGTAATGATTTACATGAATATATATTAAATGTTTTTCAGTAATTAAATATTTATGATTTCAATGGAAAGACATGTTATCATCATTAGATGCTTTAAAGTTCCTAAAACATTTTATGATCCCATGTTATACTTAGCATATTTCATGTTTTATTGTAAGCATACAACAAATATGTATTAATTATATATCAGATATTACAAAAACTAAACACATAAAAAACATGGATATGAATTCATGCCTTCCCAAAAACTTTGCCATAGGAGGGAAACCAATAAGCAGTGTGCTGGATAGCTTTAGTGTCAACTTGACACACCTGGGTTGAGGGAGCCTCAATTGGGGAATTGGCTCCATTGGACTGGCCGGTGGCCATGTCTGCGGAGTACTGTCTTGATTACTGGGCAATGTGGGAGGGCCCAGCCTACTATGGGTAGTGCCACCTCTGGGCAGGTTGTTGTGTACCTTACAAGAGGGCAGGCTGGGCATGGGCCAGGGGAGCAAGCCACTAAGCAGCACTCCTCCATGGTCTGTACTTCAGCTCCTGCCTCCAGGTTCCTGCCCTGAGTTCCTGCCTTGGGCTCCCTGAGTGATGAACTGTGACCCAGGAGATGTGTAAACCCTTTCCTCCCCAAGTTAGTGTCGGTCAGAGTGTTTTGTCACAGCAATTGAAGACAAACTACAACAAGCAGTAAATGTAAAATATGTAAATGCTACTAAGTTGTTAGTTGCTTTTGAAAAAAAAACAGAGCAGGGAATGAATGCTAGAAGTGAGGACTAGGAGCTGAAGGTAGAATTTTATTTATTTTTTATTTTTTTGGTCTTTTTGAGACAGGATCTCCCTGTAGCCCCAGCTGCCCTGGAACTCACTCTGTAGACCAGGCTGGCCTTGAACTCACAAAGATCTGCCTGCCTCTGCCTCCCGAGTGTTAGGATTAAAAGTAGAATTTTGAATTAGGAAAACCAGACATAGTGGTGCGTACCTGTAATTTCAGTTCTTGGTAAATTGAGACAGGGGATCAGAAGCTCAAGGTCATCCTCACTTCCACAGTAAGTTTTAAGGCCAGTCTGGAATATCTAGAACCTAGTTGAGAAGAGGGGAGGGGAGGGGGGGAGAGGGAGAGGGAGGGGGAGGGGAGGAGAGGGGAGAAAAGAGCCAGGTGTGGTGGTGCATACCTTTAATCCCAGCACTCAGGAGGCAGAGGAAGGTGGATCTCTGTGAGTTCAAGGCCAGCCTGGTCTACAAAGTTAGTTCAAGGCCAGCTGGGACTACAGGGAGACCATGTCTCAAAAAGACAGAAAAAAAAAAATGGGCGGCGAGGCTATTTCCCCAAGAAAAGGGGTGATGCACAAGCCACCAACCCAAAACTAATTCCCTCAAATCCACAGAAGCAGCTGTAAATGGGGGCACAGGCTTTAATCCCATAGCCTGGGGAAAGGCCAGGTGACAGTCGGATGAATCTGAGCGCTACCTGATCTAGCAACAGTGTGTTTCAAGCCAGCTGGGGATGCGGGAGACCCTTCCCCCAAAAAATAGGTGACTACACTAAAGTATCTGACTACATACACACTATAACAATGAGTCAAAAATAGCAGTACTACAACAAAAATAGTATAATAATAACGAGGGAATTAGATAAAGATAGTCAAACAGTTAGAACACTGTTCTCTTTCTTGCTAGAAAACCCAGGGGTTAAGTCCCAGAACACCAGAATGAGCTAGCCAATCAAACCCATGCTGTAAACTCTAGTCCTAGGCATCTGATCACCTGTCATGGCCCCCCTGGCTACCAGACACATAATGTGGTGACGCACTTACGATACATCAATGCAAACACTTATAATTCATAATTTTTTTAAACTAAGAAATAAATAAAATTGAATAAATAATAAAATTAGCCAGCGTGTAAAGGTGACATTAACCAGCAGGTGGCTTACATCTATAACACAAGTACTTGGAAGGCTGAAACGGAGAGTCACCAACCAACCAGATTTAAGCAGCTCTGCGGGCTTACATTAGATGAGTTCTGGGTTACACGAAATGTCCAACACATCTTATAAAAATAAAAAACAAAAAATAGCAAAGCTAACTTACTGGCACACCCTTTAATCCCAGGAAGCAGGCAGATTCCTGTGAATCAAGGCCAGCCTAGTCTACTGGTTAATCAACCGTTTCCAGAAAGGAAAAAGAGAAAAAAGGGAAAAATTCAAGAAAACAAAAATAAAAAAGAACATTTAAGCAACTATGAAAGATATATAGCAATTAACTGTATTATCTTAGTGTCGAAAACAAGCTATTTTCAGCTAGACATTCATCTCTGCACTTGGGAGGCCAAGGAAGAAGGATCAGGAGTTCCAAGCTACCCTGGGCTATGTGGTAAGCCTCAAACAAATCATAGCTAGTACAAAGGCTCTAAGATAGAGTGTGGGATGTCACTCAGTTGTAGAGCACTGCCTCACATATAGAAGGCCCTGGTTCCATGCCTACAACCAATAAATAAATAAATAAATAAATAAATAAATAATAAATAAATAAATAAATAAAGTGAAATTGGTGTACTCAAGGAGTGTTTGCGTAAACATGAAGGGGCAGCAGAGGAAGAAGATAGAATGTGTATCATGTAAGGACTGACTCACTCTCAGAGAAAGGGAATTCAAAAATTAACAACCTTACCCAAAGTTACCAACAGCTAACGTCTAGATTCTCTATACCTATGCTTCAGTATCTCATTCTGCCACTTATTAGCCTAATTCTTCCCTTACAAAGTCTAGATCTATACACTTGCAAAGCTGACTATAAATATTGTAAACCCTCCAGTTAACATTTACAATCACTCACAATCATATTAGGAATTTATTGCTCCTGGTGCCCAATACAAATTCTCCTTATGTTCCAATCCACATTTTGGAAGATTACAAATTCTATACACAGACCACATACCATGACCACCACCACCACAAGATCAAGAAAACTTTGATCAAGAGTCTTAAAATAAATCTGGTTCAGGTAACGGTAACATGAATTATCTAAAAAAAATTTCTATTAGCCAAGTGTAAAAAGCAATTAGAGGCCGGGCGTGGTGGCGCACACCTTTACTCCTAGTACTCAGGAGGCAGAGGCAGGCAGATCTTTGTGAGTTCAAGGCCAGCCTGGTCTACAAGAGCGAGTTCCAGGACAGCTGGGACTATAGGGAGACCCTGTCTCGAAAAGACCAAAAAAAAAAAGCAATTAGAGATCAGGCATTGTGGTGCATGCTTGTAATCCAAGCACTCAGGAGGCAGAGGTAGAGGCAGAGGCAGAGGCAGGCGGATCTCTCTGAGTTCAAGGCCAGTGTGGTCTACATAGTGAGTTCCAGGACAGCTGGGGCTAGGAGGAGACCCTGTCTCAAAAAAGACCAAAAAACAAAAAAGCACTTAGAGGTTTCAACAACATGGAATTATCATTTTCTTTCATTTTCTTAAAGTTAATATTAAAAACAAATGTGTGTGGGAGCATGCACACTGTAATCCCGGGATTTGAGAGGCAGAGACAAGATAAATTCCAGGATAGCCTGGGACTAAGTAGCAAGATCCCAGCTCATAGCCAAAGTAAGGTTGTGGTGGCACACACCTTAAGGAAGCAAGTCAGGCATGGTGGTACACATCTTAATCTTAGCACTGGAAAGGCTAAAGCAGAAGAATCACACTTGGAGTTCAAGGCCAGCCTGGGCTACAGTAAGAACCTGTCTCAAGGGACTAGAGATGGCTCAGCGGTTAAAGAACACTGACCTGCTCTTGCAGGGGACCTGGGTTCAATTTCCAGCACCTAGAGGGGGAGGCTAACAATCATCCATAAACTACAGTTTCAGGAGATCTAGTGCCTTCTTCTGACCTCTGTGGGCATTTCACAGCACAGGTGTACTTATAAACATGCAAGTAATACACTTATAAATACAAAATAAAAGTAACAAAAAAGAACCTGTCTCAAATAAAGTTCACATGTTGCCAGATGTTTCTGTAACTCTTTGATATCTGAGGTTTGAACAGTTCTACCTCAAAAGAAACAAAGTATGCGTGTTTTTAAAATGTTATTTTTATTCTTTTTTTTTACAGTTCATTTTAGACTTTCTTTTTTAATTTTATTAATTATTTTATGTGTATGAGTGTACTGTCTGTATGTAGGTGCACCCGTGTTGTGCAATGCTGTGGAGGTCAGAAGAGGTGTTGGATTCCCCTGGAACTGGAGTTCAAGATGGTTCTTAGCCACCATGTGGGTGCTGGGAATCGAACCTGGGTCCTCTGTAAGAGCAGTCAGTGCTCTTAACCACTGAGCTATCTCTCCAGCCCCCATTTTTATTTTCTATGCATGAGTGTATTGCTTGCATGCATCTTAAAATCACATACATGTCATGCAACTCCCACAGTGGTCAGAAGAGGGCACTGGATCCCCTGAAACTGGAGTTAAAGATGGTTGTTAGCCACCATGTGGGTGGTGGGACTCGAACATGGGTCCTCTACAGGAGCCGCCAGTGCTCTTAACAGCTAAGCCATCTCTCCAGCCCCCAAGTATGTGTTTTTCATGTTATTCTTGGTACTCTCAGTCCAAACTTCTTTTTGAAAGAGGGTCTCACCATGTATCCACCATGTTGAAAGAGGGTCTCACCATGTATCCACCATGTAGCTGGCCTCAATCTCAAAGAGATACACTTACCTCTGCCTCAGGGGTGCTGGAATTAAAGGTGTGCACCACCTCATCAGGCTCTACAACCTCAAGCTCTTAATAGCTTTTGCCCAGCTGTAGACAACTTAAGGCAGTAGCAAAATTTAGAAAATTTTGAAGGAAATATTAGATACAGAACCTGTATCTAATAAATACCTCAGGAGACAGTTAAGCCTTAATGACCATGGGTCATTCCTCTCCTGTTGCATGAACTCAAGTTGTATGGAATGTCTCATATATCCAAAGAGAAGGTGAAAAGGCATGAAGAAGGAGGTCCACTTCAAATCAGACTATTCTCCAGAGTCTTTTATCACTGTTACACATGGAGAAGGATCTCTGCTCTCCAATTCTGATACACCAAGGTCCCCCAAGAGAATGTATAGAAAAAGCTTCAGAGATTACTGATAAAATTAACAAGAACAGAAGCTTTCTCCCCCAAAGCCAGCCTTTTTCAAGAACAGATTCTTTTCCCATGCTTAATCAAAAGCAAGAGAACTGCAACTTTGTGTGGCATTGTGTGATACACTGGCTTTTTCCCCAAGCAATAGGTGGACAGTTTTATGCCAGAAATGGGGGTGGTTTTCTTTCCCCCCTTTCCCTCCAAACTACTTCAGAAAATGCCTGTCTTGATATGCAGCAAATTTTTTTAAGTCCTGCAAAGGTCTGGAAAACAAAGTCCCTTGGATGCAGGCACGGCTCAAATCTTACAATTTTTCTAGCAGTTGTTTTAATCAACCAAAGCTGGTTTGGCTTTTTCTCAATGAGCCAAGCAACATGAGCCTTCTGAGCTAAGTGCAGGGGGCTGCTTGTCAGCATGTCTCCTAATAGGATGGCTAAGATGGAAAATGCTCTAGAGTCTAGAAACCAGCACAGCACAGCTGTTGTTTCCTATGATGCTGGAGGAGGGTGGGGGTTATAAGAATGAAAAATCAGAAATAAGAGGTCTGCTTATTCAGACATATATATAACTCATGGGTTAAAACAAGGACGAGTGGCCGGAGAGATGGCTCAGCAGTTAAGAGCACTGGCAGTTTGGTTCCCACCACCCACATTGTGACTTATAACCAGTTGTAGCTCCAGTTCCAGGGGACCCAACACCTTCTTCTGGCCTCTGTGGGTACCACAAATGTGGGTACCGCAAATGTGGGTGCACTTACATACATGCAGGCAAAACACTCATACACTTAAAATAAAAATAAATCAAAAAATGTTTTAAATAAGTAAAACAAAAATGAATCCAGTGGTATCAGCATATGATTAAACGCTTTCATGGACACACGGACACCCCTTCTGATGTTCTCTGACCAGAACCCAATCTGGAGAGTTCAGCTAGGCCTAATGGAACCAAAAAAAGGTGGGCAGGGAGACTCCCCCACAAAAGAAAACACATGAGCTGGGGATGGGGGCTGTATCCCAGGCTGAGCTCCTAACTGGTTATGTAGCTAAGGATGACCTTGAACTCCTGATCCTCCTGCTCCAGTTGAGAGGTTTGCATCATCAGTTTTATTTTTCAATTGTTTTGAGACAGGGTCTCAGTATCCCTGGCTAGCCTGGAATTCACTATGTAGTCCAGGTTGCCTGAAATTCAACAATCTTCCAACCTCAGTTTCTGGAGTGTTGAGATTACAAGTCATGAGCCCAGCAACACACAGGCTTTTGAGAGTACTTTAAAGCTGTAAGGTTCAGAATAAATTCTTCCTACATCTCTCTCCTAGCACCCTGTGGCTCTATGCTTAAACAGAGAAGTAAAAGTTACCTGCAGGACTTAGACTGAAGAGCTGATCAGGGAAACAGGATTAACATTGTTTCTAGACAAGTATTTGAATGTAGTCTCTATTCAGACCCTATTGAGACTACATCTAAACAGGAAGTTAATAGACATCACACACAGGGAAAGCAAACCACAGTGCTGTAAAGATGGATGCCGCTGTCAAGCACAAATCACTCTCACCTCATCAAAATGTTCTCAACTAAGGAATAGGGTAGGTAGGATTAAAAACACTTGGGAGGCAGAGGCAGGCGGATCTCTGTGAGTTCAAAACCAGCCTGGTCTACAGAGTTATTTCCAGGACATCCAGAGCTACAGGGAGACCCTGTCTCAAAAAGACCAAAAAAAAAAAAAATAAACCTCATCTCTTCTCAAACTAGCTCATTCAACTTACAAGTCCACCCTTCTGATTCTGATCTTACCTCCTTCCTTCAGGAAGATCAATGTATCATCAGCCTTACAGGACCAATCTTTGCCATGGACTATTTCAATAACCTACCTGCTTAAAAAGTCCAAGGAAAGTCTATGCTCAACCTAGCCCAGGCCCTGTGAGGGACAGTTACATTTCCAACAGACATGGGCCTTCTCTCAAAATGTGCTGAACCGCACCACACTACCACTTTAACACTTCCTGAAGTTGCCTCCTTACACACAAAAATGCTACTACTTTAGCACAATATTCTTTTCAAGAATGCTCCAACACCAAAACTATCACTCAAAGTAGTTATCAGACTTCAAGGAAGAATTAAGACCATGTATCAAAGAAAGAGCAATGAAGAAAGCACTCGACCGCCAAACAGGACAATCTCCAACATCATACTGCTGCCAGAAAACATCAGCCATGTGCTGTTAGGAGGGAGACTGGATGGCTGCAGGGAAAAGGTGGGAGGGAGTATCTCTTTTCATTTTGTAACACATTCATTCATTGTTTATACAAAATCCAAGTTTTTTAGAGAACAAAAATGTCCTCAGAACTACAAAAGGACCATCTCCTCTCCAACACGGGTAAAACCTTTTACTCCATCATCAACTACTAATCCAAATCTTTTGCAGACTAGCATGAAAACATTTGTCAAATTAGAAACCGATTTTCAGGAGGTTACCATATTCTCCAGAAGTGAACAGAGAAACTGACAACTAACTTGAGCACCCACAAGCTACACACCACTGGTGCCTCCATCCCCACCTCAGTGCCGGTCCTAAAAGCTAATGTGTTTGACCGGAACTTAGTATTGGTACCATACCTTTATGAAGTAGGGACGCTGTCCCGGACTTCGAGAAGCATCTAAGCCTCTGCACTCGCACGAGTAACTAGGTCCCTAACGTAACGGAGAGCAGGGAGGCAAAAAGTACTCTTAAGTCCTGGTTTTGTGGGAAAGGGTAAGTTCTAGCTCCATCAGCCCTCCAGGAACTGAACTGGGAAACAGATCTAACGTGTCCCAGGAGTCCCGCTGAGAAAATGAGTACTTGAGTCGCCACGGACGGTAAGTAACCCACACAGGCCAAGACAATTCCCTTTTCTTAGGGAGGGTGGGGGAACGGTGAACGACGAAATAATGGGGTAAGGTTCTGCACTCTTACTCCTTTCCACCAAATAAAGATAATTATCCTGTGCTTCCTCCACCTTTCAGGACCCCCCCACTTGTCCCATCCGCCCGCAAACACAAGACTCAGTGCAGGGAGCGGCCCCCGCACCCCCGAGGGCAGCGCTGGAGACGGAGAGAGTTAAAAAACGGGGGGGCGCGCTGTAGAGGAAAAGAGGGGAGCATGGCGGGCATGAGGTAGTGAGTGAAAGAGGGGATGGCGGGGAAAACGGGGCGCCGGGGAGGGTAGAATGAGGCGAAGGAGAAGAAATGAAGGGACAGGAGCCGGGTCGTGCGAGGCCGAAGTCAAAGACCGGGACGCGCGCGCGGAGGGGGAGGGGAAGAGGTGAAGGGGGAGCGCGAGGCGGGGGCGCGCGGTGCCGGGCTGGGGGGAGGGGACGCAAGGCGGGGGCGCGCGGGCGGGCGTCGGCTCGCGGGCGC
>VZQC01006181.1:519044-606771 GCA_009823505.1 Rhizomys pruinosus | reverse complement strand
TCGGGCCCCCCCCCCCCGCCCCCTCCCCCCCCCCCCCCCCCCCCCCCCCCTCCCCCCGCGCCCTCCCACAAAAAACCTCCCCGCTTCTTCAGGCCCCCCTCAACTCTTTACCTTGGAGACGTTTTGGTCCCCAGGCAGCCGCCGTACCCTTCAGTCTCTCAAAACCGGGATTCCCCTTTGGCCAGTTCTCTCATTCTTTCACTTCTGAAGATGGAGACGGGACGGCGCCGGGCTCCTCACTTGGGTGGCGTTTCATCGCGACAGAATTCAAGAATTTAACGATAGAACTAGCTTTTGGCGCTTGGGCCTTGCTGTCTCTTTAGGGTGTGGCCTGCCTCATTCTGTCTAAGGCCCTGGGCTTCCTGGTGGTTCGTCTACCTCTGGTTGGTCCTTTCGTGACTGTACCGTTAAGGGCAGACGAAATAAACAGCTAGGATTTACTGAGAAATTACTGTGTCCATAGTCTAAGCAGCGTCTTCTCTTTGGGTCTGAGCTTTTTATGTGTTCACAGTGAGAAGACAACCACCCCACCCGATTGCACTAGAGAGCACGAACTTAAGGGGATTGTCCTTTTTTTTTTTTTTTTTTTTGAGTGGGTTAAGGATGAGGACTAAGTATCACAAAAATCAGCATAAGGGAATAATAGCTAACGTTTGGGGGAAGAACAGACTGTGCCAGGTACTGTGCTGAGACCATTATATGAATTTTTATCCCCTCATAACTGTTAAGGCAGGTACTGTCATACTATCGTCCAGATGAGGAAAATGAGGTATAGCTCAAAGACTTGCAAAGTTATACATGTTAAATGGCAAAGCTGAAATTGGAGCCCATGTTATCAAGACACAGGCTCAGAGAAATTAAGCAATTTGTGAGAGTCAGACAAGCTGGTGGTTAAAACCCAGAAATACGGATCTGGAGAGATGGTTCAGCGGTTAAGAGCCCCAACTGCTTTTGCAGAGGACCCCGGTTCGATTCCCTGTCTCGAAAACGACAAAAAACATGGCAGCTAAGAACCATTTTTCAGGGGCTGGAGAGGTTGCCTAGCGGTTAGGAGCGCCGACCGCTCTTACAGAGGACCCGGGTTCGATCCCCTGCACCCACATGGCGGCCGAGAACCGTCTGAAACTCCAGTTCCAGGAGAACTCCAGTTCCAGGGGAATCCGAGACCCTCTTCTGACCTCCGCGGCATTGCACCACACGGGTGCACAGACCTGCATGCAGACAGTACATTGATACACATACAGAAATAAATAAAATTTAAAAAAAAAAAAAAGCGTTTTTCGTGGTAGCGCTGGCCTTCAATCCTAGCACTCGAGGCAGAGGCAGGCGGATCTTGTGAATTCAAGGCCAACCTGCTCTACAGAGTGAGTTCCAGGCCTGCTGGGGCTATAGAGAGACCCTGTCTCAAAAAACTCAGTGGTTAGAGGACTTAGCTTCGGTTCCCAGCACCAACACGGGAATCCGTACAGACTCTCTGGGCTCCCCGGGGACACTGGACATGCACCTTGTAGACTGACATCTACAGGCAAAATATTCATATATATATATATATATATATATAAAGATATAAGCCTGGTATGGTGACGCACACCTTTAATCCTAGCACTCAGGAGGCAGAGGCAGGAAGATCTTTGTGAGTTCAAGGCCAGCCTGGTCTACAGAGCAAGTTCCAGGACAGCTGGGGCTACAGGGAGACCCTGTCTCGAAAACGACAAAAAACAACAAAAAATAAAATATAAATAAGAGAGAATAACTAGTTCCAGAAACACTAGAACACATTTTTCATATCACTTAGAAGTTAATGCTATGCAATGGAAATAAAACTAAGCCTGGCAGACTGGTGAACTGTAATCCCAGCACTGGGAGGCTAAGGTATAAGAGTATGATTAGGAGTTCCAGGTGCACAGGAACCCTGTTTCAAAAAAAAAATTTTTTTTTAATTGGCTGGGAATACAGTTTAGTGTTTGAGGACAGCTGGAGCTACAGGGAGACCCTGTCTCAAAAAGACCAAAAAAAAAAAGAGCACCAACTGCTCTTGCAGAGGACCCGGGTTTGATTCCCAGCACCCACATAGTGGCTAAGAACCGACTTTAACTCCAGTTCCAGGGGAATCCAACACCCTGTATTGACCTCCACAGCACTGCAGGACACAGGTGCACCAACCTACATGCAGACAGTACATTCATACACATAAAAAGTAAATTAATTTAAGCCGGACATGGTGGCGCATGCCTTTAATCCTAGCACTCGGGAGGCAGAGGCAAAAGGATCTTTGTGAATTCAAGGCCAGCCTGGTCTACAGAGTGAGTTCCAGCAGCTGGGACTACAGGGAGACCTGGTCTAAAAATTTAAAAAAATAATAAAAAATAAGAAGTATCTAACTCTACCTCCCCTAATACAGAAAAGCTAATGAAAACAGCCAAAAATATACTTTTAGTTAATAAGAATGTATTGATTTTTTTTAATTTTATTTATTTTTGTATGTGTATGAATGTACTGTCTGCGTGTAGGTCTGTGCACCCGTGTCGTGCAATGCTGCGGAGGTCAGAAGAGGGTCTCAGATTCCCCTGGAACTGGAGTTCTCCTGGAACTGGAGTTACAGACGGTTCTCAGCCGGCATGTGGGTGCTGGGGATTGAACCCGGGTCCTCTGCAAGAGCAGTCAGTGCTCTTAACCACTAGGCTATCTCTCCAGCCCCAGAATGTATTCTGTTTTTAGAGAAAGTTCAAAAAGAAATTTCTCAAGTCCTCCCCCCCCCCAATCTTTCCTGGTATGCTGGTGTTTAACAGCCTCGAGGTGTGGCAGCTTTTCTATCTCACCATGTCCCCCACACTGTAGTATAAACTAGTCTCTTATTCTGATATAGATCTTTTTAGGCTTAAATTTGCCTGTTCTCCATCAGAATACCATCTGCACAGGTGCACTGAAACCTGTTCATGTTATGAATGAATCATTTCCTGAGCCACGTGGCCTCTCACTGCCACCCTCATTCCAACAAAATCAAAATAATATTGTACAGTTGTTATTTTACTTGAATTGCAATTACCACAGAAAATTCCTAGAGCTACTTAGAAGCACTATGCAATGCTAAATAAACCACTAATTAATGTGAAATTGATGTTTGAGAAGATAACCTTTTGCAGGTGGTCTTCCTGATGACTTCATTGACAGTTTGGAAAAAAGAGATGACAAGTATAAAATTACTTTAAAGTATCCCCACTATTTTCCTGTCATGAAGAAATGCTGTGTTCCTGAAACAAGAAGAAAGATGGAAATGGCTTTTCATACAAGGTGCAAACAGGTACTGTCTTTGTTTTTGTTTTTTTTTTGTTTTTTGTTTTGGTCTTTTTGAGACAGGGTCTGCTATAACTCTTGCTGTCCTGGAACTTGCTATGTAGATCAGGCTGGCCTTGAAATCACAGAGATCAGCCTGTCTCTGCCTCCTGAGTGCTGGGATTAAAGGCATGCTCTACCACACCAGGCCTTTGTTTTTAGTAAAAGACCTTTAGAAATTTATTTGCTTCATTTGCCCAATTGAAATCCACTCCATGACTGATGATTCCTGATTGTGTGTGCCTTGTGCTTCCTAGTTCCTCATACTTAATAGGACATTTGGATTTTTCTTTTCCTCATTGTCAGTTTGCTTGTTGTGAGCACAGGCTAAACTGTTTTAGTAAAAATAAAATAGACCCGCGTGGTGGTGCACACCTTTAATCCTAGCACTCGGGAGGCAGAGGCAGGCGGATCTTTGTGAGTTCAAGGCCAGCCTGGTCTACAGAGTGAGTTCCAGGACAGCTGGGGCTACAGGGAGACCCTGTCTCGAAAATACCATAAATAGATAGATAGATAGATAGATAGATAGATAGATAGATAGATAGATAGATAGATAGAAAATAAACACAAAGTTGTATTCTTTCCCATATTCGCAATCCATAGCTGATAAGGTATTTCTCTCTCCTGACAACTGACTTCCTAGGTCAATTCTGGGAATAATTATTACTCATCCTCTTAGGAAGAGAGGAAAAAGTTAGGCCATACATTAAAAACAAGAGTTTAAAATGGTCTAGACCATTTCTGTTCATATCCCAGTGACCCAAATGCCATAAGTAGTTATATCTAGATGCAAGAGAAGCTGAGAATATAGAGGGGTTTTTTAAGATTTATTATTTATTTAAGGGTGTGTTTGTGTCTGTGTAGTCTGTGTGTCTGTGTGTGTACATGTGCATGCATGTGGATGCCCATGGAGACCAGAAGAGGGCACTGGATTCCCTGAAGCTAGAGGTACAGGTGGTTGTGTGTTGCCTGACATAGGTCTAAGAACTGAACTCTGGTCTTCTGAAAGAACAGCAAGTACTCTTAACCACTGAGCAATCTCTCTAGTCTTGAGAAATGTAGTCTTTGGTTAACAGTCATTTGCTAGAGTTATAGAGTTTTATTACTAATTGAGAAAATTAGAAATTGATTCTGAGTCAACTAGCCTGCTCCACCATAGTCCTGCCTGCCCAAGTAACCATAGACACTGTTTTCTTGCTTGCTTGTTTGTTTGTTTGTNGGAGACTCTTGTCTCGAAAAAGACAAAAAAACAAAAAGACAAATTCAGACTTTGATTTTCTATCAAAACAAGCACGTTCTAAATAAGAAAAATAAATAAGTCACTATTGTAATGGACATGACCTTTGCCCTATGCAGTCTCTGTTTTCTCCTTTGGAGTTTTTTTTTTTTGTTTGTAGTGTGTTTAAATTTTCATTTTTTTTATATTTTTTAATTTTATTTATTTTCTCTATGGTATGATGTCTTGTTGCATGAGGTCTGTGCACCATGTCGTTGCAATACCGCGGCGTCAGAAGAGGGAGTCAGAAGAGGGTTCGGATTCCCCTGGACATGGAGTTAGAAGATGGTTCTCAACCGCCATGTGGGTGCTGGGGATCGAACCCGGATCCTCTACAAGAGCAGTTGAGCGCTCTTAAACTGCTAGGCCATTTCTCCAGGCCCTCTCCTTTGGAGTTTTAAAAAAATATTGGGTGTGCATGCCTTAATCCCAGCACCTGAAGACAGGGACAGAGAAGAACTCTGTGAGAGTTCAAAGCCAGGTGGTCTACATAGCAGTTTCAGGCCCGTGGGACTAAAGGAGACCTTCTCTCAAAAGACCCCAAAAAAATATCCATATATTATTATTATTAGATATATATATATATAAAAAACTTACAGCCAGGGAGTGGTGGTGCATCCCTTTAATCCCAGCACTTGGGAGGCAGAGGCAGGTGGATTTCTGTGAGTTCAAGGCCAGTCTGTTCTACATAGTGAGTTCTAGGCCAGCTGGGGCTAAAGGGAAACACTGTCTCAAAAATGACATATATATGTATATATGTGCTTGTATATATAGTTTTTATTTTATGTACATGAGTGTATTGCCTGCTTATATGTAAGTGTATCCATGTCATGCAATGCCCATGGAGGGCACTGGATCCCCTGAACTGGAGGTACAGATGATTGTGAGCAGCCACATGGGTGCTGGAATTCAAACCTGAGTCCTCTGCAAGATCAGCCAGTGCTCCTAACTACTGAGGCATCTCTCCAGCCCCTTTTGTGATTTTTTTTTTGGAGAGCATCTCCCTGTATAGCCCTGGCTGGCCTTGAATGGGTAATGATCTTCCTCCTCCTCGCCTTTCCAGTGTCCAGCTCTGTTTTCTCTGCAAAGCCAACTTTTTTTTTTAAGATTTTCTTTTTTTTTTTTTTTTTTTGGTCTTTTCAAGACAGGGTCTCCCTGTAGCCCAAGCTGTCCTGGAACTCGCTCTGTAGACCAGGCTAGCCTTGAACTCACAAAGATCCTCCTGCCTCTGCCTCCAGAGTGCTAGGATTAAAGGCATGCGCCACCACGCCCGGCTAAGATTTTCATTTTAAATTATGTAAGCACAGGTGCCCACAGAGCCTAGAAGGTATCGGATCTCCTGGCACTGGAATTGCAGGGTGATGAAAACCACCTGATGTAGGTTCTGGGACGCAAACTCGGATCCTCTGAAAGAGCAGCAAATGCTCTTGATGCTCTTAACCAGAGCCATCTCTCCAGCCCCTGAAGCCAACAGTTTTTAGCATACTTAGCATTTCACATGGATTATTTGCTTTACAGGGGATTGAACTTCAAACCTTGCACATTCTAGGCGTGCACTCTACTAATGAGCTACCGCCCTATCTATCTTTTTAGTTGTTTTATAGCTTCGTTTTATTTTGAGACAGAGTGGTGCAAAGATGTCCAGGCTAGCCCTAAGCTTACTATGTAGCCTAAAGAAGCTCAAGCATGGGCTGGAGAGATGCCTAGTGGTTAAGAGCGCCGACCTCTCTTACAGAGGACCCGGGTTCGATCCCCAGCACCCACATGGCGGCCAAGAACCGTCTGAAACTCCAATTCCAAGAGAACTCCAGTTCCAGGGGAATCCGACACCCTCTTCTGACCTCCGTGGCATTGCACGATATGGGTGCACAGACCTGCATGCAGACAGTACATTCATACACATACAGAAATAAATAAAAAATTAAAAAAAAAAAAAGAAAAAGAAAAAGAAGCTCAAGCAAACATGACCCTCCTATCTCAGCCTCCTGAGTAACTGGGATTACAGGCCTGCACTACCAGGCCCAACTTTCATGCAAATCATATAATAACTCTTTAATGGACCTCACCTCCATCATTTGCACCTGAGGAAAAAAGCAGACAAATTAACTTGTCTGATATAAAATTATCAAGTGACAGAGTTAAAATTTACCACAAATTTGTTATACTCTAAAGACAGGAAGAGAAGTTGAGTCAGGTAGTTGTTTTATTTTATTTTATTTTATTTATTTTTATATGTGTATAAATGTACTGTCTGCATGTAGGTTTGTGCACTTGTGTCGTGCAATGCTGCAGAGGTCAGAAGAGGGTTTCAGATTCCCCTGGAACTGGAGTTAAAGAGGGTTCTCAGCCACCATGTGGGTGCTGGGGATCGAACCTGGGTCCTCTGCAAGAGCAGTTGACACTCTTAACCGCTAGGCCATCTCTCCAGCCCGGAGTCAGGTAGTTGTATCCCTGCTCTTGATACAACTTCCTAGGGCACAGGACAGAGATGACATCACTGTTACAATGTACACTTTGCTACTGGAATTTCCAGATGTTCTTGTAGTTCCAAAAACTCCACAGTTCTTGGGCTAGAGTGATGGTTCAGTGGTTAAAACAACTGGCTGCTTTTACAGAGCACAGGGATTCAATTTCCAGCACCCACATGGCCACCAGGAACAGTCTATTAACTCCAGTTCCAGGGGATATGCTACCCTCTTCTGGCCTCTAAGGGCACTGCATGCACATAGTACACTTAAAAACACACATGCAAAACAAAATAATTGCAGCACTTGGGAGGATCAAAATTATAGGTCATCTTGGCTACATGCAAGCTATAGTCCAGCTTGGGCTACAGGAAACACTACCCCCCCCCAAAAAAAGACACCCAGAAATGAAAGTTTTGGGGTTTTTTTTGTTTTGTTTTTTGTCCTTTTCAAGACAGGGTGTCCCTGTAGCCCCAGCTGTCCTGGAACTTGCTCTGTAGACCAGGCTGGCCTTGAACGCACAAAGATCCGCCTGCTTCTGCCTCCCGAGCGCTAGGATTAAAGGCGTGCGCCACCATGCCTGGCAAGTTTTTCAAACCAAATAGGATATGAGCTCGGAAATTTTCTTGCTATAGTCCAGTGCAGTACTAAACTTACAATAAACAGAAACTTATTTTAAGAGAACATATGGGGGCCTAGAGAGATGAATCAGTGGTTAAGACCACTGGCTGCTCTTGCAGAGGACCTGGGTTCAATTCTCAGCACCCACATGGCAGCTAACAACTATCTCTAACTCATTCCAGGGGAATCCAATACCTTCTTCTGACCTGTGTGCATGACATGGGTGTACTTACATACATACAGCCAAAACTTCATATACATAAAAATAATATAAAATGATTTTTAAGAGGAGAACAGATGGAGTCCGGAATGTAGCTTCCTGGTAGAATGCTTGCCTAGTATTCAAGAATTCAATCCTCAGAACTAAAAAAAGTGGGGGGCTGGAGAGATGGCCTAGTGGTTAAGAGCGCCGACCGCTCTTGCAGAGGACCCGGGTTCAATCCCCAGCACCCACATGGCGGCCGAGAACCGTCTGAAACTCCAATTCCAGGAGAACTCCAGTTCCAGGGGAAACCGACACCCTCTTCTGACCTCCGCGGCATTGCACGACACGGGTGCACAAACCTGCATGCAGACAGTACATTGATACACATACAGAAATAAATAAAATTTAAAAAAAAGTGGGGAGGTAGGGTAGATGGGCAGCTAAGATGTAGCTCAGGCTCAGGGTAAGGTGAAAGCACTTTTCTAACATGTTTAAGGTCCTGGACTTGGATTTGATCACCAATAACACAGAAAAAAGTTGGGTTTTTTGTTTTTGTTTTCTTTTGTTCTTTTTGAGACAGGGTCTCCCTTTAGTCGCAGCTGCCCGGGAGCTTGCTATGTAGACCAAGCTGTCCTTGAACTCACAGAGATCTGCCTGCCTCTGCCTCCGGAGCACTGGGATTAAAGGCATGCACCACCACACCTGGCCTACAAAACAAGTTTTTTAAAAAGTGGAGTCTGAGCTCTGAAGAGATGGCTCAGCAGTTAAGAGCACTCACTGCTTTTCCAGAGGACTTGGGTTCAGTTCCCAACACTTACATGGAGGATAACAACTGTCCTTAACTCCAGTTCCAGGGGATCTGACACCCCTTTTCTGGCCTTGCATGACATGGGTACACTTACATACATGCAGGCAAAACAGAAATCAGGGTTGGAGACATGGCTCAGCAATTAAGAGCACCGGCTGCTTTTGCAGAGGACCTGGGATTGATTTCCAGCACCCACAGGGTGGCTAACAACCATCCTTAACTCTAGTTCCCTGAGAATCTGAGGCTCTCTTCAGACCTCCTTGGGCAATGGACTTACATGCAGGCAATACACTCATATACACAAAATAAAAAATGTATTTTTAGGCCCTCTTGGTGGCACAGGCCTTTAATCCCAGTACTGGCAGAGGCAGGCAGATCTCTATGAGTTTAAGGCTGGCCTGGTCTACATAGCAAGTTCTAGGCCAGCTGAGTCTACAAAGACCCAGTTTCAAAAAGACCAAAAAAATATTTTATTAAAAAAAAAAATCTAAAAAAAAAAAAAATCTGCCAGGCCTGGTGGTGCATGGCTTTAATCCCAGCTCCTGGGAGGCAAAGGCAGGGGGATCTCTGTGAGTTCAAGGCCAAACTGGTCTACAGTGAGTTCCAGGCCAATTGTGGTGGTGCACACCTTTAATCCCAGCACTTGGGAAGCAGAGGCAGGTGGATCTCTGTGAGTTCAAGGCCAGCCTGGTCTATATAGCGAGCTCCAGGCTAGCTAGGATTAAAGGGGAGAGACCGCTATCTCAAAAAAATACCAAAAAAAAAAAAAAAAAAGACAAACAAAAATTTAAAGAAATAAAAAAATAGAAGAGGAGTCTGACCAGAAATTGGGAATAAGACTCCATTTTCTTTTTTTTTTTTTTTTTTTTAAGACTGCATTTTCAAAGTTCCTTGGTTCCCTCTATTACAACTCCTTCAAAACACTGAAAAAGCAGCTTACTATACTCAAGGCCAGATGAGGAATGGTCCAGCTTGAAGGTCCTAGCAATCAGAAATATTTTTCACCCACTGACCACCACCTCTTCAGAATTTCTGTTAAGTCCACTGATATTCCTCCCTTTATTCCCCAAGGCATTTGTTAGCTAATTCCCTTTGGTAATTGGTTTTACAGTTCTGCTGGGAGTTGTTTCCTGTGCTAATTACATTATACAAGAAAAAGAAAAAACTCCAGGTGGGCCAGAGATTTAAAAAAATGATGTCTGTCCGGGGCTGGAGAGATAGCCTAGCGGTTAAGAGCACCGACTGCTCTTGCAGAGGACCTGGGTTTTTCCCCAGCACCCCACATGGCGGCTGAGAACCCTCTGAAACCCAATTTCCAGGAGAACTCCAGTTCCAAGGGAATCAACCACCCTTTCGACCTCCACAGCATTGCATGACATGAGTGCAACAGACCTGCATGCAGACAGTACATTCATACACATACCAAAAAAAAAAAAAAATGATGTCTAGGGGGTTGGGGGGGGGCTGGAGAGGTGGCTCAGCAGTTAACAGTGCTTGCTGCCCTTCTAGGGGGACTCAAATTCAGTTTCCAGCTCCCATGAGGTGGTTCAATATCACCTGTACTTCCAGCTCCAGGGGTTCTGACACTGTCTCCTGGCCAATACAGGAATCCACACACATGGCATATATATGACATGAAAACTCTTTTAAAATGCCAGTCGCCAGGCATGGTAGCACATGCCTTCAGTCCCAGCACACAGGAGGCTGAGGCGGGTGGATCTCTTTGAATTTAAGACCAGCCTGGTCTATATAGTGAGTTCCAGGCCAGCTAGGGCTACAGGGAGACCCTGTCTCAAAAAGACCAAACTAGTAAGAATAACACCAGTCTCCTGACATTCCCATTCAGCAAGCTCCTTAGTTCCTTTTTATTTAATTTTTTTTTATTTTATTTTCTATGTGTATGAATGTACTGTCTGCATGCAGGTTTGTGCACCCATGTCGTGCAATGCCGCGGAGGTCAGAAGAGGGTGTCGGATTCCCCTGGAACTGGAGTTCTCCTGGAATTGGAGTTACAGAAGGTTCTCAGCCGCCATGTGGGTGCTGGGGATCGAACCCGAGTCCTCTGCAAGAGCAGTTGGTGCTCTTAGGGTACCTCTCCAGCCCCAGTCCTTAGTTCCTCTTTCCTTACAAGTGCTGGCCCACAGTGAAACCCCAGCCTGAGAAGCACTGCCTGTAGCTACGGCAACTAAGGAGGGCTAGAATGCCAGGGCTCCTGGGATGGGAGGGCTGCTTACGGCCACTGGTAACTAGTGGGGAGAGCTGTTGTCTTTGCAGAGGTAGTGAAGAAGCTTGGTGGACAGGAGGAGAGGAAATAAGGCAAAGATGAGCTCAGGGCCCCCAGAGAATGGAGTCTTTGTGTGGGGTACAGATGAGGGACAAGGGGGTGATTATGTGGGAGGCCCGGAAGTGCCATGCAGACTGGCACTGCCATAGCCAGTACCGGATTCACCCTCCTCCTGCTCCAAGAACTCCCTATATACCAAGTGGCCAGTGAAAGTAGGATGTGCCTGAAAGCTATGAAGAATGAAAAGAGAAATCCAGGAGAAATACGGTGTCCACTATTACCCCAAATCCAGTGAACCGGAGGCAGAAGAAAAAAGACAGAAGCAGCTTTTATTATATTTACATCCAACAAAACTTTGCAGGGGACAATCCTTATTGCACAGGTCAAGGCCATGGAGGGTGAGGCATTCTTTAAGGTGGAGTGGACAAGAAGGATCAGGACTAGAAGAGGCACCAGTTCTTAAAGGAAGCTTAAGACTCCTCCAGGTCCTGGTGCCTGGCTGTCAAGGAGTTACAGACCATGGCGCCCTTATTCCCTTCTCTCTCTTCTCTCCTTGAGCATCTCATAAGCATGGGAGCTGTGGCTCCAGAATAAATAACTTAAAATACAAACACAAGATTGAAAGGCTTGGAAAGCCTTTGGCTCCTTCAGCAATGTCAGGGAGGAGAGACCATCACTGGTAGAGAATGAGATCCCTCCCTTCCATTCAGGGCAAAGAGGCTCAGGAGCCCTGTATCTTCCAGTTGTTTTTTAAAACAAAAACTTCTAAGACTACCAGGGCACTGCAAATCTGCGGAGTCCCTGGAGGAGTTCCTGGAATAGGACAGGGGAGGAACAGAGTTGTGCCAACTTCTCCAGTTCTCCCAACATCAGCTTCAACAAACTGGGCAGCTTGGAGATTGGGGAATTGTGGCTTTTGTTAACACTCCTCTTCTTACTGCTCCCTCTTGGATCCTACGGCTGAACAGACTTCAGAGATAGTTCCCAACTCCTCTATGAAGGGAACAGGGAAACAGGTGATGTCTAGAATCCTTTCTCCCCCACCTTCCCACTCAAGGCTGGAGCGGGGAGCTGAAGAGCCCTAGCATTCCAAAGGTGCTCCAAAACATTTTCGACAGTCGATGGCCTTAGGAGTAGGCATCTGCGCCCGCCGCTGCCTCAGTTCCTCCTTGCCCATGCTGCTGGCCAGCTTGTTAAAAGCAGACTTGTACTTTTTGTCGAAGGCCACTAGGGAAGAGGATGGAAGCTGATGCATTAGGACCCCCCCCAAGGTTCTCACATCTGTCCCACATCCCTAACCACTCAGCCCCTGCTTGCTTCCTTACCTATGTCCATATGGTCCTTGCCTAGAGCTGCCATTGTCAGGAATAAGATCTCTCGATAAATGCTCCTGTAGTAAAGATAAAAGGGTGTCAAGAGAAAAGAGGTCCAAAGAACAAGTCAAGGACTACCTAGGTAGGAACATCATACCTCTGCAGGTGCAGGCCAGTGGGAGGGGGCCCTAGAGTGTCCAGAAGAAGCCCCACAGCCTTGTGCACCTCATTGAGTCCAACATGGCGCAGCACTGACTCCAGTAATGCCAAGCTAAGACAAGAAGGTACTGGGCCTGGCCATACCACCCGCTGTGGGATCTGGCCTGGATGAAAGGAAGGAAGGTTCACCAGGATCACTAAGCTATCTAGGTAGGAAGCCTAGCCCTTCTACCCTTGAATCAAATACCAACTCACTGTGGACCCTCCAGAGCATGTAGAGAGGTGGGAAGCTATTTGGATCAGGGGTCAAGACATCCCACAGCAGCCGGACATGTACAGAGGCTGGATCAGGGGTTAACCAAGGAGTTGGTACCTGGGAAAGCTGAGATAGGAAGACAATTAGACTCATAGAATGAGAGGCAGAGGACAATGACTGTACAGGTATGGGGTAGTTAAGAGGCTGTAGTTAAGAGGCTGTTAAGGTTAAGGCTGTTCTTGCAGAAGACCTGAGTTTGGTTCCCAGCATCCACATGGCAGCTAACAACCGTCCCTAACTCCAGTTCCAGGAGATCCAATACCCTCTTCTGTCCTCCACAAATACTGCATGACACAGGTACACTTATTATGCAGGCAATACACTCAGAAGATAAAAATGATAAATAAAAAGAAAAAAGAAGTGGACAATGTTCAAGAGAGGGACATTATATAAGATGATAGAAGGGGTAAGGAACTCTCATCTTCCATCTCTTGCAAACTAGGACTTTGTTTTGTAATATTCCTAGTGCCTAGAAACTAAACGATGTTTAAAAATGTTGGTGAATGCCGGTGTGATGGTGCAGGCCTTTAATCCTAGCACTTGGGAGGCAGAGGCAGGCATATCTTTGTGAGTTCAAGGCCAGTCCGGTCTACAGAGTGAGTTCTAGGACAGCTGGGGCTACAGGGAGACCCTGTCTCGAAAAGACCAAAAAAAAATAAATAAATAAATAAATAAATAAATAAAATAAAAAAATATATATATATATATATACACACTGTATATATACACTGTATATATACACTGGTGAATAAGCCAGGCATGGTGGCACATGCCTATAATCCCAGCACTTGGGAGGCAGAGGCAGGCAGATATCTGTGAGTTCCAGTCAGCCTGGTCTACATAGTGAGCTTCAGGCCAGCTAGGACTAAAGGGAGACCCTGTCTCAAAAAGACAAAAAATATTATTTTTATTTATGCATATGTGTATGTTCCTGTCTGTATGTGCAACACATGTGTATAGTGCCCACAGATATCAGAAGGGGATAGCAGAGCCTCTGGAACTAGACTTAAAAGCTGTTTTAAGCTGCCTGACATGAGTGCTGGGAATTGAACTAAGGTCCTTTGTAAAAGCAAGATCATACATGCTTAAGCACTCTTTTTTTTTTTTTTTTTTTTGCTTAAGCATTCTTAACTACTGAACCATCTCTCCAGCCCAGCAATCAGATTTAGGTATCAGTCACTATATCAAATATTTATGCATTAATCCTGTTAGGTCAGTGGTTTATGCCCTTTACAGATGACAAATTTGAGGGTCAGCATAGTTAAATGCAATGGTCAAGCACAACAGACTCTGCAATCTGGACTTTTTAGGGTGGCAAGGACAGGGAGGACTAGGAAGTGAAGAACTGGAAAGTGAGGAGGGAGCACTCAGAAGCAAGGAAACACGTAAGGGCACTGACCTGGCTGGCTGGGGGCCCATCGCAGGAGGCCAGCACCAGGCCTGGCAGAATACTAGGCAGGCGCAGCCTTTGGAAATACCACAGAAGGTTCCAGAAGATGATGGGGTGGGCAGCAGGCAGTTCAGGCAATGCCAACACCTCATTGCCCTCATTCTCCACCAGCGACTCTAGCTCCTTACGCAGCACCAGGGGGCTCAGGTATGCCCATGCCCCACTCTCAACCCTCCGAGAGGCACCCTGTCAGACACAAAGTGAGAGAGCTATCGGGGCCGTAACCAGAGCCTTGTGTCCCACAAATCTAAAAGCCTCTGTGATGCCCCTTGTCCTTAATGCCCATCTGCTTGGAACCCTTCAGCCTCCCCTCAACAGGGCAATATACTTTTTTTTTTGTTGTTGTTTTTTTGGTCTTTTTGAGACAGGGTCTCCCTGAACCTCAGCTGTCCTGGAACTCACTCTGTAGACCAGGCTGGCCTTGAACTCACAAAGATCCGCCTGCCTCCGCCTCCTCCCAAGTGCTAGGATTAAAGGCGTGCGCCACCACGCCCGGCGGCAATATGCTCTTACTCCTTGTGTTTCTCTGGCCCAGCCCTTACCCCCACATGCCCATTGCAGAGCTGGGGTTCATCCAAGGCAAGACAGAGCCTTCGGTCACTGAGCACAGGGCCAGGACCCCCAGGAACAGGTGCATCTTTGCTGCCACTGGCACCAGCAAGGGCAGACTTGGGGCTAGGGGCACTGCAGGAGGACAGTAGGAGATGTCAGCTCTTGAAACACCACCTGCCTGTCCCACCCACAGCACTTGTCCTGATTTGGGCACCTGGGTCGGGAATCAAGGGTCTGGACACTGAGCAGGGGCACAAACGGGCAGGCACAGAAGGGGCAAGTTGTGTTCAGATTGGAGTCATCAGGTGCCCAGCCAGCCATGATTTCCTCATCATACACCAGTGAATCACAGGCACGACACAAGGAGCAGCTAGAGAGCAGAATCTGTGGGCAAGGAGACCCCAGAGGTAAGCAGCACTCGGCCTCCCGGCCTCTGAAGCCCATGCCTTTCCCTACTCCTTCCACCTCAAAACTCCAGGCCAGGCCCCCTTCCACCTCCACTCCTTCCCCAGCTTTTGCCAAGGGGAGAGGCAAGCTATGTGTGTTCTAGCACATTTTGTAGGTGGGGATATCCTCACTTCCAGGGAAGGTGGCTGAAAGGGTCCAGGAGTGTCACTGAGGCGCTCTGAGGAACGGCGCAGACTCAGACTGCTGAGAGAAGACTCTGAGAGATCCCACTCGCTGCCCAGAGAAGCCGAGCTCTGCCAGTGCACAGGAAAGCACAGTCAGCCAGGGCTAGCCTTCGTTCCCAGAATACTGGCTTCAGCCATTCCTGGGGTACTTGGGGGGCAATTTTCCCAGTTTGCAGCCCTCCCCAGGCCTACTGACAGTAAGGTATCTAGACCCTCTTCTCTCACTGGCTACCTCAGAAGCAGTGGATCCAGGGCGTTCCCGGGGCCATAGAAGGCTATCCATGGGATTTCGGCGGGCTGCAGGAGGCAGGTCAGGGGACAACTCAGGTGGGGGGATGCGGGAGGCAGAGGAGCGGCGGGAAGGAGTGAGCAGCTGTTGGAGACGGGCACCCAGCCCTCTTCTGGGGGTGCCTGCCTCCTCTTGGCGTCCTCCAGTTTTGGAACCCCTCCCATTTAGCCCTTCTAGGGCCTCAGTGGACTGGGCACTCAGGGCCGAGCCTGAGCCCCCTGGGCTGCCCCCAGGTGCCAGCTCTTCTCCTGTCAGGCTCAGGTCTGAGAGGCTTCCATCTTGCCAAGGCACAGGTGATCCACGCCGTTCTAGGACCCCCAAGGCTTCTATCACTGCAGACCAAAAGAGAATTAAAAAACAGAGCCCAATTATCTTCTAATTGCCCTTTTCCTGAGTAAACACAATTCCTACTGCAAAAACTCTAGCACCATAACCCACCATAACATTCTAGGCAAGATCCCTGAGTCTAACCATTACACATAGCCACCCTTAACCCTGGCCTTAGTCTTCCCCTACCTCACTAGAAAGTGGTTAAGAAAACTCAGTTCGGTCGGGCGTGGTGGCACACGCCTTTAATCCTAGCACTCGGGAGGCAGAGGCAGGCGGATCTCTGTGAGTTCAAGGCCAGCCTGGTCTACAGAGTGAGTTCCAGGACAGCTGGGGCTACAGGGAGACCCTGTGTCAAAAAGACAAAAAAAAAAAAAGAAAGAAAGAAAGCAAACTCAGTGGGAGGAGGCAAGTCAAACAATACTCACTGTGAGCCACACCAGCCTCCACGGTGGGCTGTGCCCCTCGGGCACTGCCTAGGCTGCCACTCTTGACCAGGCGCCCAGTGGGTGAGGCTGGTTCCCGAAGACTTCGGCCAGCCCAAGTAGTCTGGCGCTGAAGAGGGCGGGTTGGGGAGGGGCGCTCCAGATAGGACCCTGTAGAAGGCAGGAGAGTTCACTCCCATCCTGAGACAGCCCCTCGAGTGAACCCAGGTTTTGCAGGGTTCCTTCTAGGTAGAACTTTACACATTTGCTACCAGAAAATGGGAAGTTTATCCACCCCCAGGAATCCCATGCCAACCAACGGGCCAGTCCCAGCTCTCCATGTCTCTCCCCATATGAACCTAGCTTCCTTTCAGCCTAAAACTTTTTTTTTTTGTCTTTTCAAGACAGGGTCTCCCTGTAGTCCCAGCTGTCCTAGAACTCACTCTGTAGACCAGGCTGGCCTTGAACTCACAAAGATCCTCCTGCCTCTGCCTCCCAAGTGCTAGGATTAAAGGCGTGTGCCACCACGCCCAGCATAAAACTTCTTTTAAAAAATTATTTTTTTATCAGCACTTGAGAAGCAGAGGCAGGTGGATCTCTGTGAGGTCAAGGCCAGACTGGTCTACGTAGTGAGTTCCAGGCCAGATGGGGCTACAGTGAGATTCTGTTTCAAAAGATATATATGCATGTAATTTTTTAATTTTATGTGGAATATGTACCTTACCTTCATGTGTGTTAAGTGCACCATATGTGTGCAATGCCCAGAGGTAGTCAGTGACTACCCAGAAGAGGCAGTCAGATCCTCTAGACCATGTTAGCCACAGTGTGGGTGCTGGGAATGGAACTTGGGTCCTCTCTTTGCAAGAACAGCCAATGCTCTTAAACACTGAGTCATCTCTCCTGCCCCCCTGCCTGTCTGTCTGTCTCTCTCTCTCTCACACACACACACATATACACACTCATACACATTCTTTCTCTCTCACTCTTCTTTTTTTCTCTCTGACACAAATTCTCGCTATATATACACCATTCTGGCCTGGAACTCATTATGTACCACAAGCTAGGCTTAAGCTTGCAGCAGTTGCCAGGTGTGGTGGTGTAGACCTTTAATCCTAGCACTTGGGAGGCACAGGTGGGTGGATCTCTGTGAGTTCAAGACCAGCCTGGTCTACAGAGTGAGTTCCAGGACAGCCAGAGCTACAGAGAGACCCTGTCTCAAAAAGAACAAAACTTGCAGCAGTCAGTCCTCCTGCCTTACCTTCTCTAGCGCTGGGAACACAGGTGTAAGCCACCAAGCCTGACACCAAAGCTATGTTGTCAGTCCCTACCCACCTGTCTGAGAGCTGCCTGCTTCTTGATGCATGGCCACCTGCTGCTGCTGTTGCTGCTGCTGCTGCTGCTGCTGCTGCTGCTGCTGCTGCCGCCGCCAACGTTCTTTCAAGGGCTGGCGGAACTGAGCAGTTCCCAGGACAACATTCCGGAGCTTGGCCCAGCGTAGGCGCCCACCTGGTGTACCAGACGGCCACTTGCTTTCCAGAACAGCCTGCCAATCACAGGGCCCACCAGGACGATGCCTTACCTCCTGATCCGAGTCCCATGGACTATCTTCTCTTCCAGACATGCTGCCTAGGACTATCTAGCCAATGGCTTGGCCAGGAATAAGAGCCCACAAACATTTATCAGGAATAATGTAGAAAATGTGTAGCTAAACTCTCTTCATAAACTAAATGGATTTGAAGGAGGCAGAGGCAGGTAGATCTTGTGAGTTCAAGGCCAGCCAGGTCTACATAGTGAGTTCAAGGCCAGCTGGGACTACAGGAAGACCTTGTCTCGAAAAGACCAAAGAAAAAAGCTGAATTCTGAATATGCCACCTGTAGGACCTTGGGCAAGTTACACATTCTCTGCAACCTCAACTCATGTAAGATAGGGAATGATCATTCTGTCCCATAGGACACTGTGGAGATAGAATGATTTAAAATGTGTAATGCATTTGGGACAGTGTCTGGCATGCTGGCTAACACACTAGAGTTTGGGACTGCTGTAAATGAGAATTAAAGTAACTAAGTATGGCAAAGAAAACAAAAAACTGCCACTGTAAAGACACCAGACAAATAGAACAGACAATGACAACAGACCTGGTAGAACTGCAGAGGCCTAATCTCCAAGGGCTGAGGACAGCATTAGCTGTCAGGGAGCAGCACCCTTTCCATACAGACCCCAGCAGAATGCTATTCCACCTCTTACTCCAAATTTAGTACCTTGTTGTAGTAACCATAGGTGATTGTGTTGGGCACGATGCCAGCCCGCCGCATCTCCAGCATGACCCGAACAGATAACACAGGCTGCCCATAGTGTGAGCAAAGCTGCATCAGTACCCGGTAACACACCTGGGCCAAGAGGGGCACAGGATGTAAGAGGTTCACTCCTAACCCAGATCCTCAAGTCTCAGCAAGCACCCTCTTGCAGGCTCCCAATTCTCACAGACCTCACTGGTCCCTGGCAGCTCCTTCTTGCTGCCCTAGAGTCGCCATTGCTATACCCTGAACATGCTCATTCACTTTGTATTTGTTCACCTGTGGGCTGCCCATCCATTTCCCTTGGTTTTTACCAAGTTTCCCTCTCAGAGCTTCTATGGTTGCATATCCTTCCTGGTACCAGCGGTAGGCATGACCACATATATGTAGTGCTTGCCTACCTCGTCAGGGAGGACCACTTTACGGCTCTCCATCTCACGTAGAACATGGTAGGCTGTGTGCAGTGCTCGTACCCGGGAGGGCGCTGAACGTACATAGGCAGGCAAGCAGAGGAACCACAGTCCATAGCAGTGCCCCAGAAGGCACCGGGCCCACATCTCAGGCACAGTCGCTGACTTCTGTGCCATCCTCTGTGCAACCTTCATCTCCTGGGTGGGGCAGGGGACAAACCAAGGTGAACACAATGCCAGGACAGAGCTTTCTCTTCATTCTGTTTTTGTTTTTTGAGAGAGGATCTTGTCGTATAGTCCACTCATGATCTGCTTCCCTCAACCTCTTGAGAACAGGGCAGGTCTTAAAGCAATGTGAGAAGTAATACCTTCCCTGAGAAAGGGTCTGTGCTCTAAGGAGGTATGAGAGACAACTTCATAAGCTACAGTGCTCCCTGGCACCTTGAATAGGGCAGGGTAGCCTGGCCCTACAGCATGGCCACATGCCTTGGACAATGCAGCCAGCTCCTGTGTTCCCAAAGTGCTTAGGATGAAGATGAGGAGGATTGTGATGAACGACAATGATAAAAGAGTTTCTACAGCTGGGCATGGTGGCCCACAGCTTTAATCCTAGCACTTGGGAGGCAGAGGCAGGCGGATCTCTGTGAGTTCAAGGCCAGCCTAGTCTATAGAGTGAGTTCCAGGACAGCCAGGGTGGCAAGGAGACCCTGTCTCAAAAAGACCAAAAAAAAAAAAAAAAAAAAAAAAAAAAAAAGAGTTTCTACAGTGTTTTCTTTTTTGGGACAGGGTCTCCTTGTAGCCCCAGCTGTCTAGAATTTGCGATATAGACCAGGTTGTTCTTGATCTCACGAAGATCCTCCTGCCTCTGTCAAGTGCTGGGATTAAAGGTGTGCATCACTGAACCCAGTTGTACTCAGTGTTTTTTATGTGCATGGCTTAGGGAAACCTCCTGCAGCTTTATGGGGTAAGTACTATATTATCTCATCTCACGCATGAAGCAACAACCATTGGCCTGTGCCAAGTTCCCCCATGGAGCACACCTGCTAGTTACCTGTTTGGTACGGCGAGGAGCAGGACTACTAGGGGCGCTACGGGATGGGCCTGGCACAGGCAGGGCTCCCTGTTGTTCTTGAGGAGACTCAAATAGCTCAGCTCTTAGCTCTGGGAACCCATCGTAACTGGAGAGGCAGAGGCAACATGGAGGCAGTTGACACAGGGTCAAGTAAGCATGGGCCTTGCAACACATGAAAGGAGATTAATTCCTACCAGTACTGGGGTGTAGATTCACTGCCCTCCAGTACTGGGGGCTCCTCTGGGGGGGTGATGAAGACGGTGAGCTCGCTCCCTGACAGCTCCTCCAGCTCCACTAAGGCCACGGGTTCTGGCTTCTCCTGCTCTGGGTGGACCTGGAACAGGAAGGCGAGAGAGTAAGAGTAGCCAGGTGCTGCCGACGCCTGTCATCCAGCACTCAGGAGGCAGAGGCAGGCAGATGTCTGTGAATTTAAGGCCAGCCTGGTCTACATAGTAAATTCCAGGCCAACAAGGGCTACAGGGAGGAGAGAGTAAGTACTGAAGAGAGCTAGGATGCCCAGAAGACACCAGAAAGCACGTCCACAGGGAAAGTGTGCACAGGGTCAGGAATAAGGGGACAGCCAGCACGAAGGCTGCACAGACCATACTTTGCATAACTCCAGGGTGCCATCAGAGTCACAGCTAAGATAAATAATTTTGTTTACAAAGAACAACAGAAACAAATGGAAGGACAACACCCAATACCTTGTCAACACAAGAGTCAAAGAATTCAAGGGCAGCATGACGAGCAGAGCCAAAAGAGCATTCCTCAATGAACTGTGAGAACATCTGTGTGTGCAGCAGCTGAGAGTACAGCTTGTGGCTTGAGCGCTCCCGGGACTTGAGGAAACCTACGGGGGTGAGAATGGGCTGCGGAGGAGGGCTACCACAGTCCTCTACCACAGGCACGCTTTCCCTGTACCCACTCTTGGCGCTCTGCCCCCTCAGGACCTACAGCTATCAAAGTCTTTTATATCCTTGACCTCTTTGGCATATCTACCCCACAGACCAAGTGACCAGTTCAGTTCTCCAGCACTGCAGTTCCATAGTCACTTCCTTTTGTCTGTCTACACCTACTGCTGCACAGTAGGAATTCTCCAAGTGGAAGTCCCTCAACAGAGCTGTATCTCTGACTGCTGGTTGTCACCAGGGTGACTGTATCCACCTCATGCCAAGGGCTCCCAGATAGCAGCATACATCTTTTTTTGGTATTTTTGAGACAGGGTCTCCCTTTAGTCCCAGCTGGCCTGGAACTCACTATGTAGACCAGGCTGGCCTTGAACTCTGCCTGCCTCTGCCTGTGAGTACTGGGATCAAAGGTGTGCGCCACCACGCCTGGCAGCAGCATACATCTTTTTTTTTTTTTTTTTTTTTTTTTTTTTTTTTTAGTTTTATCCTTTTTTTGGTGTTTTTGAGACAGGGTCTCCCTTTTAGTACCAGCTGTCCTGGAGCTCACTCTGTAGACCACGCTGGCCTTCAACCCACAGAGATCTGCCTACCTCTGCCTCCTGAGTGCTGGGATCAAAGGCGTGCGCCACCCCGTCCAGCAGCAGCATACATCTTTTTTTTTTTTTTTTGGTCTTTTTGTGTCTCCCTGGAGCCCCAGCTGTCTTATACCTTTAGTCCCTCCAAGACCAGAAGAGAGACTAGCTCAAAACAGGTACCTGTATCCACATTTACTGAGCAAAGGAATAAGCAACCTCGTAGTTTGCAGTCAGTTCCCTTCTACTCTCCTCATGGAGCCTAGCCCCCTAACCATTTGCTCTCTCAAGACCCTTTATAAGCACAGACAAACCCTTTATTTACCCTGAAGGTAGAAAAGGTTGTCAACATCATGAGACCCCTCAGAGGGGGCCTGGGTGAGGGGACGCAGGAAGTCCCGGTAGCCTTTGAGCAGACAGGCCATGAAGCGCAAGAAGGCTCCCTGGACTTCCCGCTCTAGGCGAGCCCGGCGGCCACACACTGCCTCGTAGTCTGTCAGCAGGAATTCCAGGGAGGCCTCCTCCTCCGGTCCAGTGTAAGCTGGGGATCAATATGCCTGAGAGTCAGTCAAAACCAGCACTCACAGCACCTGACAGTCAAAACCAGCACTCACAGCCCCTGACAGTCAAAACCAGCACTCACAGCCCCTGACAGTCAAAACCAGCACTCACAGCCCCTGACAGTCAAAACCAGCACTCACAGTCCCTGACAGTCAAAACCAGCACTCACAGCACCTGACAGTCAAAACCAGCACTCACTCACAGCACTTGCCTCATCCTGTTTTTCAACACCAGTGCCTCCATCTCTATCTACCACCAGGCTCTGACAGACCTTGCACCAGGAATAGCTGAAAACCTACCTTCCAGCACCAGGTTCAAACCTCTCCAGTGACAGACAAAACCTTGATGCATTCAGGAATGCTGCCCACCCCTTCATTTTGCTTCCACCAAGTCTGAACTCCTAACCCCTTTAGGGAAGGTCTACTGCCCTACTGCCCGCCCCCTCAATCTGAAAGTTTGAGACCAACAACAGCTCCCAGCCTCCCAGGCCCACTAGGCTTCTCACTCTGGTCCAGCTGCTGGTACAAATTCGTCAGTGTAGCCAGCAAAAGCTTATAGGGTCTGCGTGGCAAGGTCCTAGGGGAGAGGGGCTTCTTTTCCTCTGTCCTGAGAGATAACATAAGGAGAAAGGATGTTGGAGCTTCTCCCAAGCCTAAAGCTCCTTTTGTACCAGCCACAACACCAACACCAGCCCTTGCATGATCACCTCCCTCTAGCCCCCAAATGAGACTTGGCCTCTTACTGGAAAAGTGTGTTGGTGTCAAGATCAACACAGATGACATCAGCAGGTGGGTCGTGCAGATCAAAATAGCTGGAGTGGATACCCACAATGAAGGGCACTGGGGCACTCAGCACATCCGCCAGCACCAGCGGGCATAGCGGAATGTAGGGGCACTGCCAGTGCAGAGGGAAGATCATCTAAAGTACCAGGGAGTAAAAACCTGTGAGCACAGGACATTGGCTTTGGGGAGGTGGTGTTGCTTAAAAGAAGCCATTGGGGATTCAAGCCTGACCCAGGGAAACAGACGGAAGGCCCTCTCCTCAAGGAAGACAAAGGAGAAGAGTCCAGAACTGGACGGAAGAACGCCACAAAGCACATGATTCTAGAGAAGTAGACTAGACAAGATGGCACTCACCGAGACAAGGGCCTCACAGACGCTGGTGAGCAGGTCTGGTCGCAGGGAGTGGACCAGCAGTTTGTGCTCTGTGAGCACAGCCAGCAGCAATGTAATAGCCAGCTCAGGGCCCAGGCTCTGTAACAGCTGCAAAAAGCTAGCACCACTGCAGGCAGTGAAAGAGGAAAGGGTCACCAGGGAACTCTTAGAGACTCCTCCCCAGACACAGGACACAGACGCCACCTGGGTCAGCCTGCACAGATCTCAACAGCTGCACCCACCTGATTGATACCTACTATATGTTGGTCATCAAAGGCCCCCTCCCACCCACTTAGGCACATACCTGAGGGGCAGGGGTGAGGACACAGGTTGACAGAGGAGTAGGTTGTCATAGGGAGACATCTGAGAAAGGAGCCATAGGTCAGAATGCTCACGGCTAGCCCCTGACAATTCCTCCCGTGACATTCAGCCCATCCGCAGCTCAGCTCTCACCTGCACTAGGATGCGTGGTCTCTGTGGGGAAGGGAATGGGACGTTGTGAATGAAGTGGGAGATGTGCCTAGGGAGAGAGGGAGAGGGTGAGGCCGACTCTGCAGTTCATCCCTGTCCTAGCCCACCATTTCTCACCTCTTTCTCATATCCTCAGAACCTCACTCCTCCCTGAACCCCATCTCTAGGCTTGGACCAGATTCACACACAGATCCTAACGCAGACCAGAAAAGAGATCCCCATCACCAGAAACATCTACACAGCGAGTTCCAGGCCAGCCAGGACTACATAGCGAGACCCTGTCTCAAAACAACAAAAACCACCAAACCAGACTACCAATGGGCACACACAGCCCTTTTTATTTTTTTTTTTAAGTTTGCACTTTATTTATTTTTGGTCTTTTCGAGACAGGATCTCCCTGTAGCCCCAGCTGTCCTGGAACTCACTCTGTAGAACAGGCTGGCCTTGAACTCACTAAGATCCACCTGCCTCTGCCCCCCAAGTGCTAGGATTAAAGGCGCAGGCCACCACACCCGGCACACACAGCCCTTTTCAAGACCCAACTCTGCAAGGCTTATTAACTTTGAGTCAGATGCTTAAGTAGACAAGCTATATAACTGCACACTCCAGCCCTGCCCCCTGGGTGTTCAGTTATCCCCCATCTCCATTCTAAGATTTCCCATTTTTCTCCCTAATGCCTCAAAACTCCTTCCCAGTGTTAGGGGAACCATGCTCACGCTTCCAAGGGCAGGCGATGAGGGCCTGAGACGGAGTAGCGGTAAAGGAAGGTGAGGAAGGCTCGGAAGGCTGGGAAGGCAGGCCAGCGGGACAGTACAGCAATGGCTCGCCGGCTGCGGACAGCTCGGCCCCCCAGTGCCCGGCCCCGTTCCACAGCACTCAGTAGGCCCAGTGCCCGTGCCTGCCTCTCTGATAGCCTGGCCCTCGGGAACGCTTCGTAGAACTGCAGGGCGGCACCATACACCTGGCAGAGGTACAGGGGTGATCAGATGGGTTCTGCATTACCTGGACCCCTTACCAAACTCTACATACCCACCTTATCACCAGCAGCACCCGTGAGCACAAAGGTGGAGAAGACAGGCACCGGGTACTTGGTCTGGGCAGGCCAGCACTCGATAGTGGCCCCCATGGGCAGGCAGAAGACGGGCACTGACTCGGGCAGCGGGAATGCCTCATTGTCGTCCTCTGGGTAGCGGCCCAGCAGCTCTATACCCCAGCAGATTTAAGAGTACCCATAAGAGTGGAGGGAACCCATCGAAGACTCCAGGGAAAGGGACTGTACCAGAGAAGGACCAAGCGGCAAAGGGAAGCGCAGTCACCAAAGTTACCAGCCAACAGGCACTAGAGCAGAGGAATGGCGGGTCAGAGTACTGGAAGGACGAAAGGGCAACTTACCTGCCTCATACACCAATGTGTTGGCCTTGGCCAGGCCCACCTTGTAGCACAGGTACACTGCTGGGCCCCACTGCCCAGAAACAAAGAGACAAGCAGTCGCATAACTGACAACGGTGTCTGGAGTCTATTTTAGTTATTTTTTGTCTTCAGAGATACCCCCTAATCCCAGTTCTCTATGCTGAGTCGCCTCTAGTCTGTCTATGGTGTCAGGGGCAGGACTCCCGGATGCCATATCCGCCCTGTGTCCATACCCTCACACTAATGGTGCAGGTCTCAGCTCTTAGAAACACTCACCATGCCAGGGTTGAGGTTTCGGGGCAACCGGCAATAAGTATGAGGAGTGCCTTCACCCTTGCTGGGCAGTACCAGGCAGAGGTCAGTGATGCCCAAGGCATGCAGCCCTGCCCCCTCTGCTGCCCGCCGGTACATGAGGTAGGTTCGGGGGTGTCCAGGGCCTGGAGGGGCCAAGTTGGCTGAGTGGCTATACGGTGTCGTGTCAAGCACTTGAAAACCAGGCTTGGGACGTTCTTTCCCCTCATATAACACCCTTGGCACAGAGAGCAGAGAGGTATCAAGAGGTCAGGACAGAAGAGAAAGACCCTGTTCCTGGAAGATCTACCTACCTAGCCTCCTAAACCTGCCATGTACCCTTGTCAAATACTGGTATTAGGGCTCATGCCCACCTCTTCTTGCTGAACCCTGTCCTCCAAAGTCCGTGCCCTCTTCTTTCCTTGGCTTTCTCAGTCAGTACAACCCCTCCATCCATGCCTTCCATAGCTCTCTCTCATGGATAAACACTAAGAACTGATAGAGTCTTTACGAGTTCCTCACGTGGGTTATCCAATCTCATCTTCTGAACCACCCACTGAGGAGTCACTGTCCCCACTATGCAGATGTGGCAACACGCCCTGGCTAGTATGCAGCAGTACTGGCACATGAGCCCAAATCTAAGATGACTACATACATGCAACTCAGCCCCTGTCCGACCTCGAGCTCCATTCTGCTCCTGTTCCTGGACCTCTCCTCTCAATTCCTATCATTATCTCTTCATAGCTCACCCAAAGGTCCCTCCCAATGTTCTCTGGTGCCGGCATGGATAGGAGTACACACCCCAGCTCAACAAGGGGGGGCTTGTCACGCCCCCTACGGTAGCAGATGACCGGTTGAGTTCCACCCAGAAGCCCAGCGCTGAGTTCCAAGGGGTGGCCGCCAGCAGAAGCCTGGATGCAGGTATAGCCCTGGGGCACTTCCTCGCCCAGCGCCCGAGCGATGACTGCCACATCTGTGATGGGCTCAGCTGGCCGGGGAGGGCGCAGGGGCCCAGTGGCTTCCGGAACCCATGTTCCCTCAGGTATAGGTGCTCCGTTTCCAGCAAGCCCAGCCACCACAAAATAATCCACCAGCCGGGGGGGCCGATCCTCCGCCATAGCCCCCCCCTCACTCACGGCATCTGGAATGATCAATTGAGGAAGAAATGGAACAAAAGAAGCTGCTATTTCCATGGCAACCAGAGGTGCCCCACCCTACCCCTTCTTTCTTTTTCCTAGTTCTGCCAAGGAAAAAAATAAATGATCAGCCAATCTTGAATTGCCCTGTCTATGACATCACCACGCTCTCATATCCCACCACAGCTCCTTAGACCCCACCAGGACCCTCCCTCTTAGTGACATCATTCCTTTCTCCACAAAGAATCCAAACTCCACTCTACCACACACATCTGACATCATACTGCTCACCTGTCCCATTTAAAGTCCTCACCTCTTCACCGTCTACATACACAGTTACATCACAGAGATCACAGTATGTTCTGTATGGGCTGCAATGACATCATTCATTCTGGCTGCCACATCATACCAACCTTAGCCTTTCAAAAGTCTCTAGCCTTCCGGCTCTACCTTTATCATCATAAGATCCTTCTGAAGCAGCTCATGCTCTTAAAACATCCATTCCTAAGTTTTTAGAGGACCCCACCGGTTTCTGGGAAGGATCACAAAACCCAAGCTTTCCCATGTGCTCATCAGAATTCCAGTGTCCTTTTTCCTAGCTAACTCCACCTATCTGGCCAAACCACCAGCAGCCTCCCATCTCCAGGAGCTTTACTTGTCCACAGTTGGGTAGAAAAAGACTATGGGACGATAATTCCAGAAGTTCTATGCCCTGTGTCACCCAACTCCAAGATACGGTCAGGCCCACAACAGTGTATTATAAGTAACTGTTTTCTCACCTGCCTCCATGGCCCGACCCTGGGAAGTAGGAGCCCTAAGAGTCCAGAGGTGCCCCCGGGGGCTCAAGGTGGTAAGGAGACTGGCTTGCAGGGGGCTGGAAGGCTGGGGGAGTGCTTCAGAGGGGAAGGGAGGTTACTTCCTGAAACCACCAAGGGGAAGCTGCAGCTCAGCAAAAGTCAGCCTATGGGTGTGTGTGTGGTGGCGCTTGGGGTGGGGGTGGAGGCACTGCTGAAGGTACCGGCACAACATCAGACTAAGGACCCTGAGCAAGACAGAGGAGGCTCCCAATGTCTCCAGGCTGCAGTCTACTTAACCCCCAACTCCAGACAACAGGAAGCCAAAGAATCTCCTGGAGCCAGGCGTGCTCTCTCCTTAACCTGGCCTCTGTACACATATGCCCCAACCCCAGCTAAATTTAGCCTCCATGTCTGGGAGGTGAAGCCAGGAGTCGGCGTCAGCCTCTTGATTTAACTCCAGGACACAGGTCCTTCTCTCATCCACGGCAGGCCAATAGGAGCTCTGTGTCCCTAACAACAGGCAGAAACCGTTAGGTGGGACCCTCTGGGGCGAGTGGGTGCGCCAAGTCCCAGGACCTTCGCCAGGGGACAGTCCTACGGAAAGGGCAGCCCTTTGTCCCTTGGGGAAATCAGCAGGAACAGGAGCCACAGCAGGTCCCAGCGCCCACATGCCGGTGGAAGGGAAGTTGGGGCTGGGGCAGAGGGCGCGCCGCGGGGGAGGAGGCTGAGCAGGAGCAGGAGGGCAGAGTAGCGTGCGGACCGCCGAGGACGTGACGGCAGCAGCGCCAGCCGCCGCGTGACCCCGGCGCGGGGGAGGGCTGCTCCGCGAGGGCACCCGCGGGAGCTGGGGAGCGCGGGGTGCCGGGCACGGCGAAGTCCGGGAGGCGCCCTCCCCTCCACTTTCACTTCCCCAGCCTGGAGGAAGCGGAACCAGATGTGCAGAACAGCTGGGGGCTGCCCTAGCGGGCCCTCCCTCTGCGCTTCCCCGCCCGCCGCCCCGCCCGGTCCGGCCCCTACCTGCCTGCCCGAGACTCCCGGCCCGCGGGCGGGTGGCGCGAAGGGCGGGCTGGCGGGCCGACGGGCGGCGGGGCTACCCGGCTCCCGACATGGCGCACCAGATTTGGGAGCCGCTCTTGCCCCGGCTGCGAGTGAAGGAAGAGGCGACAGAGGGTACCCGGGCTCTGGGCGCCGCGGAGGGAGATCTGGGCGGTCCCAGCGTCCCCACTGCGATGCGCCACGCGGGGACTGCGCTGCCGCCCGCTAGCTCGGGACACACGGGGTTCCCCGCGGTGCTGGGACCCCACGTCCCTCCGCGCGCCCCGTTTTCTCCGCGCACCCCCCAACCCCAAGGCCGTGGGCGCCGCCGCTACTCCCCCCCCACCTCGGCCGCCGGCCGTGACCCCGGCAAGCGCCTGCCCAGCGCCCGACCGCCTGCAGTGCGACCCCTGGCGGCTGGGAGGGCCACCTGCACCCACGCCGATTCCCACCACCCAGCCTAGGCAAGACACTGAGCCCAGACGCCCAGTAGAGTGGTGCTCCTGTCCCGCCCTGTCAGAAGTGGGGACTGTGCCAAGGTGAAGACCTAGACCTGGGAAATCCAGGTGACTCCCCCCAGTTCCAGGTTTAGAAACCAGTGGCTACAGCCAGAAATTCTCAGTTCTCATTTCTAGAAATGACAATAGCATTGAAAAGAGGAAGAGAGGCCAAATAGTGAGGTGGGTGGTGAGTGACAATCCTTTCACCATACTGAGGAACAGACCACCAAAGGGCTGGCAAACCTATGCACAAAGCAAACCTCTTCGGAAAACGGTTGTCTCCCAAGATCTGTTGAGTTAAACTCAAATAAATGGAGTAAAGGAGGTGAGATCATACACCAGAGAGAGAGTGTCGGTTTCCTAAGAACAGGGTGCATAGGACTGGAGGCTTGCATAAGAACATTCTCTAAGCTTAAATGGCCAGGGGAGCCACCTACAACTACCTGGAGTTCAGAGTTATTAAATTCTCTCATCAGAAGCCTTAATGCTGGGGACAGCACCCCCCAGGAGAGCTGCGGTCATTCTACCAGAAATGTAAGATCTCAGGCCAACAGCCATCTCCTCATCCCAGGCCTCAGACTGACGAAGAGTAACTTGTCTGGCCAGTCAGGGTGCCCCATCTCCTGATGCTGCAGCAGAGCCTTAAGATAAATATGAGGGCACATGAGGTGACTTCCTGTTGCCACCCTTGGAATCTTGTATCACTCCTAGGATACAAATCCAAGGCGGGAGGTCCTTCCACAAAGCACATTAATGCTGAAAAGATAGAACTCAGCAAACTGGAGACTTCCAGTCCAGCCAGCAATACATAAGGCAAACTTTGCCTTGAAAAACAAACCAAGGGCTGAAGAGATGGCCCAGCAGTTGAGAACACTGACCGCTCTTACAGAGGACCAGGGTTCAATTCCCAGGACCTAAATAGTGACTATCAACCATCCATAACTCCATTCCAGGTGATCTGACACCCTCTTATGACTTCTGTGGGCATTGCATGACATGGCTACACCTACCTACATGCAAGCAATATACTTGGACACATAGAGAAAGGAAAAAAAAAATATATATATATCCTTTAATCTAGCACTTGGGAGGCGAGGCAGGCGGATCTCTGTGAGTTCAAGGCATCTGTCGAGCAAGTGAATTTCCAGGGACAGCATGGGGCCTACAGGGGAGAGACCTTCTCAAAACAAAAAAAAAGCAAAAAAAAAAAAAAGAAAAACAAACCAGAAGTATGCAATATAAAAGGTGTTATGGCCCCAAACCTCTTTAGATCCCCAGCCACATACCAAACATTAGCCAACTACACGAAAAAGTTTGAAAGGATTTTTTATTAACATATAATATATTTAATAAAAAATAATATCCACTCTGGCTCTCTCCTCCATTGCAAGGGGAAGAGTGGTAAGGAGGGGCTGGCACTGCCCACCCTTAGGCATCCAGACAAGCCTTGCCTCCAGGGTTCCCTTCTACTCCCTGCTTTCCAACAGGCTCTGACCGCCAGACAGACGGCTTTTCAAAGTTACAAGTGCTTTAGGCCCTCCCTTCGGCCCCCCAGGCCTACCCGTTGTACAGCACTCAGGGGCCACTAGGACAAGCCCCTTTCCTTTTCTCACTTTTAGGATCCTTCATTCATGTTAGAGGATCTGGGGACAGAGAGTGGAGTCTCTACTGGCCAGGAGGAAGGGAGGAAAGGGACGGTGATGAGGGATAGGGCCATGAAGGAGAATGGTGGTGAGGTCCTCTCACTGTAGCCGGTCACTACGGAATGAATCCTCCACAGCAGGGTCAGGCAGCAGGGCACAGGGGTCACTCAGCATGGTTAATCCCTCAAGGCCCAGTGGTTCCATGCGCAGCTCATCTTCTAGCCCTAGCCCTAGCTCTAACCCAGCTGCTGACACCTCAAAGCCAGGTACTCCAGCCAGGGCTGCTGCAATTTCCTTTGAGAAACCCGGGGAAGAGTCTCCTGTGGGTAGAAAAGGTGGGTGAAGAGCCCCATGCCACACCAAACCTCTCCAAACCCCCCACTTTCCTACTACATCAGTGAAGGCAGCACTCGTTCCAATCTCCATCACCACCCACATCCTCTCACCTGTGAGGATGATGTTAGGTCCTGAGCCATGGCGGGAACAGTGGGTCAAGTTCTGGTGGTTGAGGATGTGAGGGTCCTGGGAGCCACCCACTGATCCCTCACCCCCTAAAAATCCAGGCCCTTCAGAAAAGCCAGGGGGATCCAGCCCCAGGCTGGTCGATGGGCTCTCCATGTTGAACTGCTCCAGCTAGGGACATATAGACAGACCTTGAAGAAGTGGGCTTCAGAACAGGGTGTTTGTGCCTGCTCCTACCTGGCTCTGCTCACACATCCCCTTTGCCTAGCAAGCTTTACCCACCCCAGGAAGAGAGGCAAAGACAAAGGGAGGTGATAGCAAGCAGAGCAACAGAAGCGAGCACGGGGCCCGAAATAAGTGTGGGCACCGTACCTGCTGGGCCAGAGCACGTGCATGCCAGGAAGAGAACGGGTCAAGGCAGGAGTCATCAAAGAGCAAGCTGAGCAGAAACAGAGGGGCAGGAGTAGGGGTCAAACACAGGAAGACAGGAGCCCCAAGCTAGCAGTGCTATGTTACCTGGGGGAGGGGAGGTCCCTCTCCATATCCCCCAATTCAGAATGCGCCAGAAACCACTCAGGTATCTGATCCACCCTCAGCCCCAACCCTCCCCCGTTGCTTCAGAACTGGGAGTCTGTACTCACATTCCCCAGGCTGAAGTCATTCAATGGCCGGTGGTAAGACTGTTGCCCATGCACACTGGACCCAGGTGGGTAAAGTGCCCCATAATGTGGCTGCCTCCCTGGAGGCTGTCCTCCTGAGGGCTGCACTAAGCAGGCCTGAGAGGGCAGCCCTGGCTGCTGTAGGGTCTTTGGGGTAGGTTGCTGGGTGGGTAGAACCAGACTTGGGCTGTATGGGTATGGGGGCAGCCGCTGGTCAGTAGGCAGTTTACTGGTATCCAAGGGGACGCCCTGAAAAAGAAGCAAGGAAAAAGAGGTGACTTACCTTTCAGTGTGAACTCCAAGAACTCTTTAAAGAGTTCCCCCACCCTCTAAACTGAACCCTTCCTCAATACAAAGATGACAATGGTCCAAACAGGGTAGATGCCTGTAATCTCAGCACCCAGGAGCTTGAGGCAGGAGGATATGGGTTTGGGTCAGACTGGCTAAAAAATGAGACCTGCCGGGCTTGGTGACGCACGCCTTTAATCCTACGCACCTTGGGAGGCAGAGGCAGGCGGGATCTTGTGAGTTCAAGGCCAGGCCTGGTCTACCAGGGAGCGAATTCCCGGACCGTGGGGCTTTAGTGGAGGACCCTTGTCTGACAAGACCACCAAAAAAAAAAAAAAAAAAAAAAAAAAAGAGACCTGCCCCCTACCTCGATGCCACTAAAAAAGACACCCAATCTATGTTCCTGGACATCCCAGGGGTTTGGTAGGAGTTATACAAAAATGCATAACAGAATCTAAGTATAAGTGAGGCTAACAAATTCTGAATCCATTCCATAAGTAACCATTCCTAAACTTTAGTACTTAACTATCAATAATTGAGTACTTGTGACACCTCGGAAGTGACTGGTAATATCACAGTTAGGATGACTCTGCTTGTTCTAAAGCCTTGAAGAGGGAAGAGGGAATGGGAGAGGAAGGAAAGGAGGAGGCAAGCCGCCCTCACTCCACATTCGGGAGCAGAGTGCATACGAGCATGGACAGTCTTCCCAATAAGAGGGGTAAAGATGGAACATAAAACATACATCCAGGGGCTGAGAGCGGAGCCAAGAGGAAAGGCAGGAGGCGAGGGAGGGAGGCAAGTAAAGAGCATTAACGATGAAGAAAAACGAGAGAGACGGCTGAGAGGATAAAAAAAGGAAAAGGATGGGCAGGAAGGGAGACAGTCTGGAAACTCCAAAAAACAAAAAAAAAAAAAAAAAGCAAAAAGAGGCTGGGCATGGTGGTTCATGCCTGTAATCCTAGCTCTTGGGACATGGATACAGGAGGACCCAAAGTTTGAGGCTGGCCTTGAGCTTGACTACATAATGAGTTTAAGACCAGCCTGAGCTGTATGAGATGCTGTGTCAACCAGCTCTTCCTAACTTTCTGTGTAAACCTAGGAAGTTAACTTTCCCTGCAGGCCCCAGTTTGTTCATCTGTATAGCGTGGAAGGCCTGGGCTCTATGGTCTGAGCTTCTTGGGCTCTATAAATTATAGGAAAAGGGAGAGGGATGAGACAGGATAGAATTGGTGAGGAAAAAGACTTGTCCTGAAAAAAGAGCAAAGAGGCCGGGCGTGGTGGCGCACGCCTTTAATCCTGGCACTTGGGAGGCAGAGGCAGGCGGATCTCTGTGAGTTCAAGGCCAGCCTGATCTACAGAGTGAGTTCCAGGACAGCTGGAGCTGGAGCTACAGGGAGACCCTGTCTCGAAAAGACCAAAAAAAAAAAAAAAAGGAAAAGCTATACTTGTGCTTCGTACTTGTACTAAGTTCTTCGAGAATGTTACTGTATTTGATGCTTACACTATGCTTATTCTCAAAATGAGACTACTGAGGCTCACAGGATTTAAATAACTTGTGAAAGGAGACAAGAAGCAAGAGGCAGAACTAAGATTTGAAATAAAAAAACTTAATGCCAGGTTTATACTCTTAAGCAAAGAGGGGACAAGATGGATAAAGGATGGGTTGCAGAGGACAGAGGAATGGAAGGGGATGAATGAGACAAGGGGTACAAGAAGTAAGGAAGGAAGGAAGACAGAATGTAGGGAAGGTGGCCATGCATACCTGAGTGATGGAAGACAAGGTGGGTGACATTGTTGGCGAAAACTGTTTGGGCAGCTGCTGTTGGGACCTTCTGGCGTCGGCTGAACCCGCGGGCAAACTCAGGGGGCTGAGGGGCACACGGCGGTGGCGGGGAGAGGCCCCAGGAGTAGAAGCTGAGTAAGGGGGGGCACCCAGGGCAGGAGATGAAGTGGACGAAGAGGAAGAGGAGGAAAGGGCTGGGGCACTTAGTGAAGGGTGGCCCAGGGAGGTGGTGGGCAGTGCATGGTGGGCCAAGGAGGAGGCAGGCAGTGAGGGGTGACTGTGGGAGCCCTGGAGCTGGGGCTGAGGACTGCTCAGGGAAGCCTGGAGGTTGGGATTGCTTAGAGAGGACTGCAGGGATGGGTGGCTGAGAGGTGAGTGAAGTCCTGCAAGTACAGACAAAAAACCAGAGAGGCCAACATTACTAATGGGAACTGCGCCCCTTGCCACCCAGAATGGGTAGCAATGACCATACTATGGCATCACAGTATCCTCCCTACTCTGTCCTTGACAGGGAGAATGGCACTGCCCACCTGGGGGTTACCTTCCATCTTGTTTGGGAAAAGACCTACCCATTCTTGCAGGCTGAGGATTGCAATGAGGGAATGTTGGGGTGCAGAATTGGTGGGCTCGTAGGCAATCACAGGATCCCAGATCAAGTCTCCTTCCCTTTCACCCTTCTACCTAGGCAGCATCTGGTGGTCATACAGCCAGGACAAGGCCAGCCACTCACCTGTTGCATCATAGCTGGGGCCCAAGCCCAGACCTCCACTGATGCCCAAATGGGTCATGGTGTGGGTCAAATTGGAGGTACTGTTGCCCCCACTCAGGCTGGGGTAGGCTGTCTCCTCAGGGTCCAGGGGAGTGGGCAGTGGAGGGGGGAAGTGCAGGTTGGTGAGGTCAGGTAGGGAGCCCCCTGTGTTCATGGCAGGTGGGAGGACAGGCACATTGGTAGGCTGGTCAGGAGATGGAAAGATGCTAGAAGAAAGGATAGAAGAAGAAAGATTTGTCAAGGGTAGGTGGTCAGAGAAGAGCAGAAATCAGTCCTCCAATCTCTGTCCTCCCTCCCTCAGTTTCCCGAGCCAGCCTTACAGTGGCACTTACTTGATTCCAGGGACTTCACAGGATCGAGGTCGGGAGGAGGATGAGGACAGCTAAAGAAGAGGAAAAGGGTGGGAGACAGAGCTCTGTGAGAAACCTTCAAGGGCTGTGACACAGAGAAGAGCAGAGGGCAGTGGAGGACGCCCCGTGGCCCTACTCACCTTCTTAGCATCCCAAGGTTTCAGCAAATGCTTGTCATCTAGCAAGTTCTCCTCAATAGCAGGGACTTGAAAGAGAAAGACTGGTGATAGGAAGGCTGGAGAAGGAGCCAGTAAGGCCGGACAGGAAGCAGAGGCAGGCAAGAGAGAATCCTGTTCTCTGATCTTGTACCAAGTCCCAACACCAGCCCAGAAGTCCTTCGGCATTTGTTACCCACAAGTGGTAAAGAACACATACCTTTGGCATCCATCTCGCCATCCAGAAAACCTGCAAAGCACGTAGTGGGGTTGGTACAGGACTCGCCTGCTGCACTGCACAGCTCCACAGCTCCTCCCAGCAACCACCTACCTCCTCGGCGGCTGGGCAGGACACTGGGAGGCGTGGGGCCTGGATAAGTGTCTTGGGGATTGGGGTTCATCACACTTGTGTGAAGAGCAGAGTCAGAACTCGTCCTGTTGAAGGAGCAGGGATGAGTAGCAGAGAGCATTCTCTAGGTACCCAAATGCTGCCCATCAGTGGGAAACACAAGCTGGGCTGGAAAAGGGCGGGGATGAGGGAGTAGGACCTCCAGAAAGGAAGAGCCAAGGACTCGAAGGCAAGGACCATCACCTGTTAAGTGCAGATGGCAGGCGAAACAACTGCCCTTTCTCAGCTGGGAAGTTTCCCCAGGGCATTGTCCTACGGCAGAAAAACAAAGTCATGAGAAGAAGGCTGGCAATGAACAAGATGGGGGGGGGGGACGTGAAGCACCCAGGGGAGACAGGCCCGGGTGCCAGCATCATCTGCTTTCTAGTTCTTCTGATGCCTGTGATCTGGGCCCTCTCCCCTAGTTAATCTAAGAGCTCAGAAACTCTCAACGCTCTGCCAGAACAGGTTGAATGGGAATGTTGAAGCCTAGCAAGTCTTCTGGATATGAGGACTGAGGCTGAGACGCCAGAGAATCAGGCCTAGATCTACTGTTACAATGTTACAAACGTTACAGCACTTCACCTGCCATCCACTGAGAGAAAGTGGCCATTCTGACCTGCCACCCTGCTGCTCTCCCCTCCCCCCTCCCACACACATGCATGGGCACACACCCCCCAGCTTGGCTAGAGTTCCATTGGTTCTGCTGGCTGGACTGGGAGGCTTGGCCATTCTTGTCAACATGGCCAGGCCTGGACTCTGACCACCTACACAGCTGCCCCACCCTCCCAGCTTCGCTGTTAGGAGAGAAGGTACTGTTGAAACTCCAGCCCAGTATCCTAGCCCAGCCTCAACCCCTCTAGAACATGTCAGAGAGCAGACAGGTGGGAGACTCCACCTGCTGTGGACTCACCTTCTCCAGTTGGACTCTGGTGGAGGAGATAAGTAGGCAGGACTATAAGGAGAACTGTCAATGTGAATACCTGCAGTTAAGAAAAATTGCAGAGAAGGAATGGACAGGACAGAAACCAGATGAGGGAAAATGAGGGAGGCAGCAGACAGGTTGCTTCAAGAAACCTGTACGCTGGACGTGGTGCCTCAGGCTGGAATCCCAGTATTTGGGAGGCTAAGGCTGGAGGATTTTCAGCTTTAGGCCCACTGGATTACATAGAGAGTTCCGGCCAGCCTGAACTATAGAGTGAGAGCTTGTCTCAAAAACCAAACAAACCAAACCAAACAACCAAGGTGATCATGACTGTAATCTTAGCAACTGGGAGGCTGAGGCAGGAGTGTTGTGAATTTAAGGCCAGCATGGCCTACAGAGTGAGTTCCTGTCTCAAAACAAACAAACAAACAAACAAACAAACACCAGAAAAGAACCCTTAGTGGAGAGGATTGCCTGACTTGCTAGGTCTAGCACTGGGGGGGGGGGGGGATGTAGGCATCAAACCAGGCCTAGTAAGGCTGAAACAATCAAAGTCAATGCGCCAACCGCTCTTGCAGAGGACCCGGGTTCGATCCCTAGCACCCACATGGCGGCTGAGAACCGTCCGAAACTCCAATTCCAGGAGAACTCCAGTTCCAGGGGAATCCGAGACCCTCTTCTGACCTCCGCGGCATTGCACGACACGGGTGCACAGACTTGCATGAAGACAGAACATTCATACACATACAGAAATAAATAAAATTAATTAAAAAAAAATTTTAAAAACCAAAGTCAATGCCTGAGTAGAGTTAGAGGAGACAAATCTGGTAGGCCTCCAGGAGCAAATACTCACAACAGAAGTGGGAGAAAAGACTAAATCTTTCCCAGGAACTCAGGGAACCCTGCTACAGAGCTAAGTGGGCAGAAGGCCACCCAGTGGACCAGCTAGTGAGATGCACACAGCCTCAGGAGAAATAACTCTCCATCCAAAGAGCCAGCGCTGACACACAGGTGCAGTCACTTCTCAGTGAGGCTACGTAAAAGAGAGCCGGTGAAGGCCAAGACCAAAGATTTAAACTCCAAAGCCCCTTCCTACCACAAGTGCCTGAAGAAACCCTTCAGAGGCAGGCGGATCTTTGTGAGTTCAAGGCCAGCCTGGTCTACAGAGTGAGTTCCAGGACAGCTGGGGCTACAGGGAGACCCTGTCTCAAAAAGACCAAAAAAAAAAAAACCCTTCCTACGACCCTTGGCCCCTTAATCAACTATGAAGGATATGTGTCGGGGGTGTCTTCGGAGTGGGGACACCATTCTGCGGGGGTCTCGCTGTACCCGTTCCACCAAACCATGGTGCCGAGTGTTCCGAGATGAATCCAAAGGTGAATGGAGGGGGCTCTGCCAAAAAGGACAGGCGGATCAGCAGGAAAGCAGCCTGCCAGCCTGCCTGCACTCCTCCCTGGCTGCTGTCCACTCACCTGGAACTCGGCCAGGCCACAGCCAATCTGGTTAACATTGGGCAGAGAACCACCATAATGGGAGCTCCTTGTGTAAGCCAGTCGCAATTTTTGAGCCTGTAACTGAGACATAAGAGACAAAAGGGGAACTGCATATGGTGGCTTACAATTTTAATCCCAGCATGCAGGAGGCAGAGGCAGAAGGATCTCTGTGAGTTCAAGACCAGACTGGTCTACATGAGTTCCAGGCCAGCTAGGACAGAGGAAAGACAAAAGGGGTATGTCAGGGAAGGTTCTGAGCACAGTTCCCTTTGGCCATCTTTGTCATTCCTGTCACCAGAATACACTGCTGCCATTAAGATTATCTGCCAGTGCTAGGGGAAAGGTCAGCAAGACATAGACAAACAATCCACCCCAGCCCTTCTGTAGGCTTCCTCATCAATGAGCTCCCTACTACCTGACACTCTGAAAAGCCCGTCTCTGTCAGTGTCCTCACTAAAATAAGTCCCAGGGACAGTTTCCTATTGGCCACCTCTGCTTTCATTTCCAGATATGTACAGGCTAATCAAAAGACGAGGGGAAGACCAGAAGTGGATGTCAAAGATCCATTATTGCCAGTTACTTTCCTTTACACTCTGAAGAATGCATGTTTGGACTGGGCCACTTGTCCAGCTTCAGAACAAGTCTCCACAGAGCCTGCACCTCCTAAACTAGAAAATCCAAAGAACAGTGACTGCTCTGCTAGAAAAGCAGTGTGCAAACCAAGTAGTCTTCCACTGGAGGCTGAACTGGCAGGGGAGGCAGAGGGCACAAGTACCCCATCCCTGCTTGGGCAGGGACACCTCCTTGGCTCTTCTCCACTTTGGGGAGATGTCTGGTATGGAGGTGAGACAAAATAACCCTTAGCCTGCCAGGGCTGCCATGTCTATTTAAATCATGTCTCTCCATGAGAGATGAATAGCCGCTTATTTATAAGGCTCAGCCACTGTGCTCAGCAACTACTACCAGCCAAATAAGGAAAGCCAGGACAAGGACATGGAGAGAAAAGGAAGAGTAAATTCTGAGCACTTCTAGAGTCACAATGCAGCACAGAAAACAATCAGAACTGGTTTCTATTCCAGATTGGCTCAGTGATTTCAGTACGCAGTGCTGATTTCTGGCCCATTGTTAATATGGATGGAACCCTCAAACTCTCAGTGGTATAGGCCCCCATGACCATATTTGCCTCAGGTGAGCCCTTCCAGATGGTCAGGTGACAGACAGGTGACAAGCCAGCCCCTGGCTCTTTCACTTCAAGCTCAAGATTCTTTTTTTTGAGACGGGGTCTCCCTATAGCCCCAGCTGTCCTGGAACTCACTCTGTAGACCAGGCTGGCCTTGAACTCACAGAGATCTGCCTGCCTTTACCTCCCAAGTGCTAGGATCAAAGGCATGTGCCACCATGCCCACACCCGGCTTAAATACAGTTCTTAGCCACATGGTGATGTGGGTGCTGGGAATCAAACCCCGGTCCTCTGCAAGAGCAGTTGGCACTCTTAACTGCTGAGCCATCTCTCCAGCCCCAAAGCTCAAGATTCTTATGTCCCCAGACTCTGGCTATGTATGTCCACTAGATTTTGCTGTTTAGTAATAAAGGAAAATGGGGTGTGGGCTGGAAAGATGGCTTAGCAGTTAAGACCAATAAGTGCTCTTGCAGGATACCCCAGTTCAGTTCCTAGAACCCACATGACAGCTATCAGTAATCCAAAACTCCAGTTCCAGGGGGATCTGACACCCTCTTCTGTCCTCCTTAGACACTACATGCTGTGGTGTACTTATATACATGCAGGCAAAACATTCATACACATAAAATTAATTTGAAAAAATTTTTAATTTTATTTATTTATTTATTTATTTATATGAATGTATTGTCTGCATGTAGGTTTGTGCACCTGTGTCGTGCAATGCCGTGGAGGTCAGAAGAGGGCGTCGGATTCCCCTGGAACTGGAGTTTTCCTCGAATTGGAGTTACAGATGGTTCTCAGCCGCCATGTGGGTGCTGGGGATCGAACCTGGGTCCTCTGCAAGGGCAGTTGGCGCTCTTAACTGCTAGGTCATCTCTCTAGCCCTAATTTGAAATTTTTTAAGAGGGCACTTGGGAGGCAGAGGCAAGTGGATCTCTGTGAGTTCAAGGCCAGCCTGGTCTACATAGAGAATTCCAGGACAGCTGGGGCTGCAGGAAGACCCTGTCTCAAAAAGACCAAAAAAAAAAAAAAATTTAAGAGGGCTAAAGGGCCTTTTTATTATCAAAGCACCACAAAGAAGCCCCAGCTTTAAGTTTCTCACAGCTTTTGTTTGCACACACAAGCTAAGATCACATCAGGTCTCTGCCAGAAACAGTCAGAGGGCCTCAAGCTGTCCACTGGAGTTCAGCCTCTCTCCCATCTTCTTGTCTCTGACCCCACCATGATCAAAAGCTCTTCAAAGGACCAGTCAACAGATCAAAATCGTCATGTTGGGAAGATAGCTTATACAAATACACACATGCACACCCCCCTCACACATACCAGACTTACACACACACACACACACACACACACACACACTTTTTTCTGGAACTCCCACAAACTAGGGCACATGGTCCCTAGAGATTCAGAGGGGAAAAACACACACATAAAGACTCAAGGAGTCAGGGAAGAAAAACACACACATAAAGAAAAATACAATGAGTTGTAGTTATACATAGACATAACCACAGACTGGCAAAAAGAACTTTGAAATATGGTATCTATGTTCCACAATCTCAAAAACTCCTTCCAGTTCTCCAACATGAGAGATCACAAGAGAGATCACTGCTATATCCTCACCTGTCGTTTTGAGAATGTGTCCCTAAATCAGGACTGTTTATGGGACAAACCCCTCCTCCTAGTGCCCATTGACATCCAGCCCTGGGAAGCGAGAAACAGAAAGCCAGAGGGGCTTCCAAGGCAACTTGGCAGAGGTCTGAAAATTCTTTGTGGCACTTCTAAAGAATGAATTCTTCCCACACATAGAAGACCCTAGAAAGCACTCCAGAAATTGACCCACAAAGCAGTGCCATCTCCCTAGAAAGCTCAGGAAACCATCAGGCAAACAGTTAAGTAACCCGTTACACAACTTGGGAGATTCAAAGCTCTACCTTCCTCCAAGGAGACCAGGACAAAACACCAAGAACCATTCTGTGAGCAATGGTCCTCACCTTCATTCTCGTCAGGAAACCACATGAAATAGTTGAAAAAGGAAGCAAAGGGAAGGGACGCAGGAGGGGACTTCCTGCCCCGACATAACCAGCACGGCTCGCTCAAACCACTCGAGGGGCCCTTTCTCCTAGACGCCGTGAGTGTCCCAAAAGACCACAGGGACTACTTTAGAGAAGGTCGCAAGCTTTCAGAAAGGGCCAGATTAGGGACCATACTCCCAACCCATAATCCAATATCGAGGATGCTTCAGTGAATTCCCTGAGGGGACTTGGCCAGGGATGCACAAGAACCACCCCCTGCGCCCAACTTCAGTAGTCCATCCTCCCTCTGCGGCCACCAATCTGTCCTGTTTCCCCAACCTCTCCGGTGTTCCGGTCTCCTCGGCAAAATTCGTTTTGCTGATCCTCGGCCCTCAACACAGACGGCAGCGCCCGCTGCCCGAGCCGCGTTCCGCCTCCTGCGCTGCGGCTCCCGCCCCCGCCCCGCCTCTCCGTTCCGTTCGGCGACTGCTCCTCTGCGCTCCCCGGCGCGGCCCCTTACCCGAGTAGAGCCGATGTCCATCATCACCTCCTCGAAGGCCGCCGTCTCCTCGGCCTGACGCTGCTTCTGCAGTGCGATCTTCTCACTAAACTTTCGCGGATTTGAAGCTGAGGCCGTAGCGGACCCGGGCCCATTCGCCCCCGACGTCGCCATCTTCCTCCCGCGTACCTCCCCGCCACCTTCCCAGTTCCAGCCACGGCCTCCGCCGCGGGCCCGACCCGGCTCCTCCAGCCGTAGCCGCCGCCGCCTCCGCGAGCCCGGCGGCCGGCCCCAGCCTAGCCCTGACCTGCAGCCCGCGGCCCGCTGGGACTGGTAGTTTACGGGCCTCCTCTACGTCCGCAGCCACGGAGCGAAGGGAGGAAGCGGACTCCACTTCCCGGCAGCCCTGCGGACTCTGGGAGCCCCAGCACGCGCTCCACCCCTAGGCTACTCCCAGCGCAAGGCAAGCTGGGAGAGGTAGTTCTACTAGTCCTAAGCTTGGGAACGGGAAGGGGAGAGGGATTCGGAAACAGAAGAGGAAGGGAAGGGGTGGAGACAGAGGGAAGAAGGAAGAGACAAAAGAAAATTTTGGTCATCCTCAGGAAAGACAAGTGGGGCGACTGAAAACTAAGGATCGTAAGTAAACTGCAAGCATCTGGGACACATGCTCTCCATTTCCCCAAGACAAATGAACCAGATACCGGAGAGATGTATAGAAACATCTTTTATTTGGGTAACACGTCCCAAAACAGGTCAGTTAGTAAAATAGATTCTAAAGAATATGGCCCTATACACAGCCCTCCCTCCCCCCAAATAATCCTGGGGTTCGGTGTTTCCCTCCCCCACTGGACTCCTCAGGTATAAAAAGTTTTGGCAGCTCAATGTTTATTATCTAGGCATGGGGCACCACGTCCACTTTCCATAGTCCTTGGGTGTTAAAAGCAATACCCACTTTCCCCACACTTCAGACCAGTTCAGCAAACATTTCTGCCCCACCCCAGGTTGTGGAACCAAAATACAGAGCAAGTAGGTCTCCTCCACTGAGATGCTGGGCAGGGCCCAGTGCCACATCACTGTGCTTTCAGAAAAGGAGAGGGTGGGTGTTTGGCACTTTAAAAATAGAGGACAGCTGCATGTGGTGGCACACACATTTAATCCCAGCAGAGGCAGAGGCAAAGGCAGAGGCAGGCGGATCTCGGTGAGTTCAAGGCCAGCCTGGTCTATATAGTGAATTCCAGGCCAGCTGGGGCTACAGGAAAACCATCTCAAAAAAAGAAGAAAAGAGTGAGCAAGACGGAAGAGGTCAGAAAAGTTCTGAAAACTGACAGAGACCATTTGGCACTAGTCCCTTGGTAGAAAAGAAACAGGAAGCAAGAAAGTAGGAGGATCCACTTCAATTGGCAGAGTGCTAAATGGGCTAGAAGCAAAAGAATGCTGACTTTGGCCTGTCTTACCTATAACTTTATCCCAAAGCAGCTGCCTGCCTACCTCCAGCCTCTTCTGCCAGCTTACCTCTTAGGTATAGTATCTGGCCTCTAATTTTAACAAATCTGCCTCATTCTTAATGTGCCCTGATCATGTCTCTAGTAACGTGACTATCTCTTACTCTCTGGGCCTGAGGCTAGCCTCTTTCCTGACCACTTCCTTCTCATTAATTATAGTCCCAAATGTTCCATCTCTACCTCTCATAAAACTCTTTGGTCCTCACTATCCCTGTTCCCCATTCCTCCCTACTTCCCACAAACTGGATGACAGCAGGGAAGACAGGGGCACCTAAAACCAACCTCCCCTGCCCTTCTCTTGAAGCACCTTAAATTTGGACAAAGAGCAGGCCAGTGAGTAGGGCAAAGCCTGCTAGAAGCAGAATGACCTTGAGGATCCTCTGCTCAGAAGTGGCCAACTCCTGGGGTAGGATTTCCAGGAAGGTGATATACAGGAAGGTGCCAGCCGCCATGCCCTCCAGCACAGACTGGGCCAGCTGGTGCAGAGGCCCAGCTGACTCTGCCAGAGCCGCACCCAGCCCAATACCCAGAGGTGTCATACATGAGAAGAGGATCCCAGAGCCAGCCACCACCTGCACCCGTAGGTGGCTCTGTAGCAGCCGCAGGGTCAGGCTAACTGCCAGGATACCTTTGTGGAGCAGCAAAGCTAGGCAGAGCTCCATTGCCCGAGCCCGGTCTCGCTGCAATCCCACAGCCAGGCCCTCAAACACAGAGTGCAGGGCCAGAGAGAAGACCAGTACACAGGCACGCAGGGCTGAGGGAGCTGATGGAGCTCCGCTTGCCTGGGGGACCCCTGGTCCATCATGCCAATGCTGAGGCCCACCATTCACTGTTCCCAGCAGAGCCCTTGTCTCTTCTGGATGTGGTAGCCCGGACTGCTCCTTGTAGGCCAGTGTGATCTGCTCCATCACCAAGACCAGGAAGAAACCCATGGCCAGGATGAACTCTTGCAGGGGAAACTGGAGCTGTAGACAGAGGTGGCAGCAAGGGTTTGAGGAAACAGGACAAAAATGGGAAGGAGTGAGATACAGAGCCTGGTGGAGGCCCAGATACACACACCTGAAGCCCCACACAGACATAGGGCCCCTCTTGGTCACACAATGATGAAGCCATTTTGTGACAGACACAAACGATACACAATCTGATAGATATGGTATCACACAGTGTTACATGTAGACCAAAGTGTCTCAACTTTGGCATTAATAACATTTTGGAACAACTAACTCTGTCACAGCTATGGTGCCACTCTAAATGACCAACATCTCTGACCTCTTTACCCATAAGATGCTAATAATTAGAACAAGACCTTCTCCCCAACCAAGTTCTGATTGACAAAAATGTCTCTATATGCCAGGCGTGGTGGGCACACCTTTCATCCCAGCACTCGAGAGGCAGAGGTAGGCAGATCTCTGTGAGTTCAAGGCCAGCCTGGTCTACAGAGCAAGCTCCAGCCCAGCTGAGACTAAAAGGGAGACCCTGTCTCAAAAGTACCAAAAAAAAAAAAGAAAAAAAGAAAATGTCTCTATATATTACCAGATGTGTCCTAAGGGGCAAAATTTCCTCTGATTGAGAGTGTTGGGGGACGGGGGCAGAGAGATTATACAAAGTATTACATGTAAGCATATAAACAAAAGGTCACACACAAAGCAACTTTCCTGAATATTCACATGCAAAGCTATATAGTTTCACAGGGACATTCATAATCATATGGACACATAGGTCACTCAGTCACAGACACACAGAGGTTAGGATCCATTGTTATTTCCTCAGTCACAGGGAAAAAGGAGAACTTGGGATGACTTTTCTGTCCCAACTGTCTCAGTTTTTCCTATAATGTGTTTTTTGGGTCTTTAGTATGTAGATCGGATGGAGATAGGGTTTCATTCTGTAGAAGTTCAGGCTGGCCTTGAACTTCTGGTGATCCTCCTGTCTCAGGCTTTCAAGTGTTCTGTTTATACCACTTCCAGCTTTTTAATGAGCTTTTCTATGCCTTGGACCTGATCACTGCTCTTATCACACTCCTTGAGCTAAAACCTTTTTGGTTAGCAACCCCATGCCCCTCGGGCTGCCTTCTCCCCTTCGCAGGTTTGCAGCGATCTTCCCCCAGCCCCAAATGATGAGTGCACACCTGGAATCTCAGCATTCAGGAAACTGAAGTGAGAGAGTGAGAGCAGTCTGGTCTGCATACTTAGATATATTAAAGAGGCTGAGCCGGGCGTGGTGGTGCACGCCTTTAATCCTAGCACTCGGGAGGCAGAGGTAGGTGGATCTTTGTGAGTTCAAGGCCAGCCTGGTCTACAGAGTAAGTTCCAGGACAGCTGGGGCTATAGGGAGACCCTGTCTCGAAAAGACAAAAAAGAAAAAGAAAAGAAAGAGGCCCTTATTCATTTTCTTGTAAGCAACATTAATTAACATTAAACTCATCAGGTAACATACACCTGGATATGAGCCTCTGGATGTAGCTCAGTGGTAGAGTGCTTATCTAACATGAGCAAAGCCCTGAGTCCCATCCCCAGCAAAGGAGGGGTGGCCTTTAATCCCAGTATTCTGGAGGCAGAGATATAGGCAGATCTCTGTGAGTTCAAGGTCTGCCTGGTCTAAGCAAGGTCCAAGTCAGCCAGGGCTACACAGTAAGAACCTATCTCACCAAACCAAAAGCATACCAGAAAGATGAAGTAGAAGAGGGACTAGTTGGCAGTTGAGAAGAGAAAGGGGATAGGTGGGAGTAGGGACAAGTGATGGGGTAAATATGATAAAATACTTTATATACAAGTATGAAAATGCCATAATGAAATCCAATACTACATGTATGTGAGTAAAAATAAAATGGAAGGAAGGAAGGAAGGAAGGAAGGAAGGAAGGAAGGCAGGAAGGAAGGGCATACCCTGTAATCCCAGCACTTAGGAGGCAGAGCAGGAAGACCTGGGTCTTTCTGGGTCACACCCTGCAAATTTAAGGCAGGTCTAAATAGCCATGTGCCAGGGCTACATAGTCAAGTCTCAAAAAAAGAGAGAAAAGCAAATAGAGGTAGAGAAAAGAAGGAGAAAGAATAAGAGGGAGGGACAAAGGAATAGATGGAATAAGAAAGAGATGTTAACTTCCTGGGAACTGAAAACTCTAGAGTGGTTCACAAACCTAAAGTTCCTCACACTATCTCAAGGAGTACACAAGGGTTACACAGGGCCTTGCAGCGAAAGGAATGCACAGAAAGCTACACTCTGTTACACAGTTCATAGGCTCACATACCAGTGGACTTCCACAGTCACGGAGTAACACCTGAATGTATCTATACAAACCATGTTTTCGATTAGATATGCAGCACCCTGGGTCACATGCTGAGGCCAGTGCTCACCGTCACATGCAGAGCTGCCAAGGCTTCATCTATGGCAGCTAAGTAATCAGGTAGCAGGTCCAGAAGACAAGTAGCCAAAAAGACTCCTCCTGCGAAGCAGCTTATGAGGCTTAGGACTTTCTGGCTGGAAGCTGGGCAGAAGTGAGGTTCAAAAGGGGTCATAAACAAATGAACCCCCTGCTAGCCCTACTCCTGCAACCCAAGCAATGGCCACCCCTGCCTTCCCCTCCTCCTTAGCCCCTCATCCTTCCAGCAGCAGAGACTCACCTGAGGCTTCGTGGTTAGTGCCAGGCCGCCGAAGGACACAGATAGGCACTAGGCTGCAGAGGAGCGTGAGCACCAGGAGCAGCACCAGGGCCCCCAGCTTCACCTCCAGTCCCACCGGCACTGAGGGCTCTGAAGCTCCGGCCTCCGGGCGCCAAACCAGGAGCTCGGGCTCCCCCCAGGGCCCCATGGTATTCGTGGTAGCTCCAGTGACTCTCAGACCTAGAAAGATAAGACTAGGATGGGTGGGGAATGGTCACACAGGAAAGAAGGGGTCAAGGAAAGGGGAAGGCTGGTCAGCAGAGGGCACTTCCCTCAGCCCAGCCACTTTCTGGCCTTTCCCAGATGGGGTGACTCATGCACTCCAGCACCAGGAACATTTCTTTTCCTCCTCCCAAGTGATTGGTTCTGTAAGCCAAGAGGGAAACTGAGGCATGAGAAGTCTAGTAAGCCTATCTTATTACTCTTAAATTTGGGGCTCCCAGAAAACGAAAGGCAGACTCCAAAAGAGGGTAGAGGCCACCCCTATCATATACACTTCTATAAGTGGATGAAGCAAGGGGACTTAGAGCTGTGCTGAGAAGTAGTCCGGGGTGCTTCGCGGACCACCTGAGCAGGGCGAACTTGGGTGCTGGATTTCTCTCACTCCCCACTCCCTAGCGCCATCCCCCGAAAGGCTACGGCAAGCTTCCAGCCGCGCACTGGTAGTCTGAGCAGGAGAGGGGTCAGGGGCTCCCGGGACAGGCTAGGACCGCACTGAGGGCGGTGTCTACAAATCTGGGCTCCGGGAGGCGAGGTCCGAGGTCGCTAGCGTCGCAGGAAGCAGATGAAGAATGCGAAGGCGGAGACCTCAGCGCCCGAACCCAGGTGGCCTTGGAAGCGCACTGGGAGTGCACCCTGAGAACCCGCACTCACCTCCACAGGGTCTTTCTACATCGCACCCGCTCGGTTCCGGCCTCGGGTCGGGAATTCCCGCCCCCTCCTCACTCTGCCTCCCCTCCCCCGCGGCTTACGCGGACCGCGCCGGTCTGCCAATGACTGCATTGCTGGGCGGAGCCTTAGCTGGAGTGACACGGGTTTGGAGCAATGAGAACCAGGAAGCAGGAGAGGGCGGGGCGGGCAGCGGGCGCTGAGACTGAGCCAGAGCGAGGGAGGGGACTAGCGGGAAGACCCGAGGGCTGTGGGCCCCGGGCGCAGTTATGGAGGTCAATGCGCCGGAGCTTGCCCCAGAACAAAGACTGATCATATGTGGGTTTTAGAAGTGGGAGCTAGGATCTCCGCGGGGAAGGCTTCACCTCCTTGCCTCCGCATTCCCAAATATTCCTCCCCATGTCTCTGAGGGTATCTGCCTAGCCAAAGTCAAGTTGTCTTCTCTCCCAGGCTCAATCAGTGCGCAAGTATGCCAGAGTGAAATCGTTCCCTTCTTGGACAAATTTCCTTGCCTGACTTCCCTAGCCAGCCCCCGAGAAGGAAGATCAGGCAGAACTGGAAAAGAACGAAGGCATGCCTTTAAAAAGATCTTTTCTAAACTACCTGTGGCCCTTCTGGCTTTCGCTCAGCCTCCGTCTTTCTGAGAGTAGAGAAGCAGTGAGACCCAACACAGGAGTTGCTGAAACTTCACAAGTTAACAGCCGCTCTTGCCACACCTCAGTTTATTGTCCTCAGTACCTTGAGGTCCTGAGCCAGGATTTTCCATCTTGCACCCCAGCAACTCTCCCTCTCGCCCTGTAGATCTGTTTACTGCTTCATGAATGCCACTAGGTGTTTCTTTTCTTTGTTTCTTTTTTAAAGTTCTTAGCTCCCGGGGGCTGGAGAGATGGCCTAGCGGTTAAGAGCGCCGATCGCTCTTACAGAGGACCCGGGTTCGATCCCCAGCACCCACATGGCGGCCGAAAACCGTCTGAAACTCCAATTCCAGGAGAACTCCAGTTCCAGGGGAATCCGAGACCCTCTTCTGACCTCCGCGGCATTGCACGACACGGGTGCACAAATCTGCATGCAGACAGTACACTCATACACATACAGAAATAAATAAAATTAAATAAAAAAAAAATAAATAAAGTTCTTAGCTCCCAATACTTGATGTCCATATTGGCCTGGAAATCACCATGTAGCCAGGAAGGCCTCAAACTCAGGCCAGTTGCTCCTCAGCCACCCAAGCCCTGGGATTACAGGTATGTGCCTGCCATGGCAGGCTCACCAATGTATTTTCCTTGCTGGACTTTTGCTGTTTCTTTCAACCTGGATTCCCCTAACCCCCACAACCCTGAGCTCTAAGAAGCCATTTCTGGGCCAGCAAGATGGCTAAGGGGGGAGAGAGGCTTGGCACCAAGCCGAAGGATTTCAGTTAGATCCTCAAAGCCCAGTGGCACAGGTACCACACTCTCAAAAGAAAAGTAAATGGCGGGCATGGTGGCGCACTCCTTTAATCCTAGCACTTGGGAGGCAGAGGCAGGCGGATCTTTGTGAGTTCAAAGCCAGCCTGGTCTACAGAGTGAGTTCCAGGACAGCTGGGGCTACAGGGAGACCCTGTCTCAAAAAGACCAAAAAAAAAAAAAAAAGTAAATGAGCCAGGTGTGTTTAATACAGGTACCTGGAAGGCAGAGATAGGTGGATCTCTATAAATTCAAGGGCAGCCTGGTCTACAAGTGACTTCCAGGCCAACAAGTCAGTGCTACATAGTGAGAGCGTGTGTAAAAAAAAAAAACCTCTCTGCTCTGCTTCTCCCCATTTCATCTTCTCCCACCTCATCTCTGAGCCAGGATGGTGAGGGTCAGAGTGAAGGGATTTAGCCATACTGGGTGCCTACTCACCAGGACTGCCTCCGACTCTAGCAAAGTGGATATATTTCTGTCAATAACTCCTCATTGACCTCAACTACATGATCTACATGTTCCAGTATGAGTCCTCCTACAGCAAGTTCACCCGCATCACAGTCAAGGCTGAGAACAGAAAACTTCTCCTCAATGGGAAGGCCATTTCCATCTTCCAAGATTGAGACCCCACCAACATCACATGGGGTAATGCTGGTGCCAAGGATGTTGTAGTCTTCACTACCATGGAGAAGACTAGAGCCACTTGAATGGTGGAGCCAAAGGGTCATCCTCTCTGCCCTGTCTGATGATGCCCCCAAGTTTGTCATGGGTGTGAACCAAAAGAAATATGACAACCCCCTCAAGATTGTCAGAAATGCCTCCTATACCTGCTTAGCCTCCCTGGCTGAGGTCATCCATGACAACTTTGGCATTGTTGAGGGAGGGGCACAATGACCACAGTCCATGACCACTTCCCAGAAGACTGTGGACAGCCCCTCTGGGAAACTGTGGCATGATAGTCATGATGATCCAGAACATCATCCCTGCATCCACCATTGGCACTACCAAGAGCATGGGCACAGTAACCCCAGAGCTGAATGGAGAGCTCGCTAGCATGGCCTTCCATGTTTCTGACCTGCCACCTGGAGAGAGTTGCTAAATAGGAGGACATCAAGAAGGTTCTGAAAGGCTCTGCACTTAAGGGCACTGACTGCTCTTCCAGACAACCCAGGTTTAGTTCTGAGCACCCACATGGCAGCTCACAACCATTTGTAACTTCATGTTTCAGTTCCAAGGGATCTAACGCCCTCTTCTGGCCTCTGTGGGCATTGCACAACATTGGTGTACTTATAAGCAGGCAAAACACTCATACACATAAAATAATTTTTTTTAATTTTTATTTATTTATTTTTATGTGTGTGAGTGTACTGTCTGCATGAGGGTTGGTACACCCGTGTCCTGCAATGCCACGGAGGTCAGAAGAGGGCATCAGATTCTCCAGAACTGGAATTAAAGACGGTTCTTAAGCCGGGCGTGGTGGCGCCCGCCTTTAATCCTAGCACTCGGGAGGCAGAGGCAAGTGGATCTTTGTGAGGTCAAGGCCAGCCTGGTCTACAGAGCGAGTTTCAGGACAGCTGGGGCTACAGGGAGACCCTGTCTCGAAAACACCAAAAAAAAAAAAAAAAAATAGAAAAAAAAAAGATGGGGTCTTAGCCGGCCATGTGGGTTGCTGGGAATCGAATCGACCCGGGATATCCTCTGCAAGGAGCAGTCGGGTTGCTTTAACCACTAAAGCCATCTTCTCCCCAGCCCATAAAAAATATTTTTATAAAAAGGAAGAGGTAATGGAAGCAGATAACAGAGAGCCCCCTGAAGGGCATTCTGGGTTATACTAAGGACCAGGTCACCTCCTATGACTTTAACAGTGACACCTACTATAGTGGGTCTGCTATTGTCTTTCCAATTTGATCATTTGTCAGCTCATTCCATGGTATGACAACAATTTGGCACACGAGCAGGCAACAATGGTAGCCTTCATGTTCACGTGGCCCCCCACCCTAGTATCTCAATCTACATTTTCTATCCCAGACCTCTAAAAGAATCAGTGGGGCTTAGGGAGCCCTACTCTCATGAATACCGTCAATAAAGTTCACTGCATCCTCCAAAAAAAATAAAAGTAATATATGTTGTTAACATATATATGCATTGCAAAATGGCTAAATCAAGATAATCAACAGTCATGTTAATTTATAATGAGAACGTTTTTAACTCCAACTCAGCAATTTTTAAAAGTAGATTGAGGGGCTGGAGAGATGGCCTCAGTGGTGTTTAAAGACGGCACCGACCTGCTCTTGCCATAGGACCTGAGTTTTGATTTCCCAGCACCCACATGGCAGCTAAGAACCATCTTTTTAAGACTGGATTATTGGTGGCACACGCCTATTAATCCTAGCACTTGGAAGCAAGAGGCAGGGAGATATCTGCATAGTGAGTTGTTCAAGGCCAGCCCGGTCTTACAGGAGTAAGCCCAGGGCCAGCTGGGGCCTATAGGGAAGACCCCGTCTCAAAAAAAGTAGTAAAATAGACTGGACATAGGGTGGCGCACACCCTTTAATCCTAGCACTTGGGAGGCAGAGGCAAAGGCAGAGGATCTTTGTGAGTTCAAGGGCCAGCTGGTCTACAGTGAGTTCCAGGACAGCTGACATTAAGGGAGACCTGTCTCAAACAGACCAAAAATAAATAAATAAATAATAAATAATAAATAAATAAAATAAAGTAAAATAAAAGCAGATTGAACATAGATTTAATATTATTTCTGGCTGGAGAGATGGCTCACCAGGTTAAGAAGCCACTGACTGCTTTTTCCCACCTGTGTTTATCGCAGCATTGATACGTCATGGTCGTGCACAAACCTATATGCAGATAGGACACTCATACACATTAAAAATAATAAAAAAATATGTATTTTGGGGCATACGGTGGCGCAGGCCTTTAATCCCTAGGAGAGGCAGAGGCAGGTGGATCTTTGTGAGTTTCCAGTTCAAGGGCAGCCTGGATAAACAGAGTGAGTTCCAGGACACCTGGGGCTCAGCGGAGACCCTGGTCTCAAAAAAGACCAAAAACCAAATTATTATTTCAAGAAACAATATTATTTCTATTTTATGTGTATGAGATGTATTTCTTGCATGTATGCAACCACTCCCTTTGTTGTTGCAATTTGCCCCCAGAGTTCAGAAGAAGCCATTAGAGATTCCCCTGGAACTGGAGTTCATGGACCATTGTTAGCCACCATTGGGTACTGGGAAAATTGTGAACCTAGGTCCTCTTGCAAAAGCAGAGCCAGGTGCTCCTTAACTGCTGAGCCATTCTCCAGCCCCGCATATTGACATAGAGTTTAGGAAAAATGAGGAAGAAATCCCCAGAGTGGAAGGGGCTGCAGGGGACTAATACTCTCCAATCTAATTATTTATTTTTATTTTATTGTTTTGAGACAGGGTCTTCCTGTGGTCTCAGGTGTCCTGGAACTCAGTACGTGGACCCTGGCCTTGGTCTGCCTGCTTCTCTGCCTCCCCAGTTGGTGTGCACCACCATGCCCCTGGCTTCTACTCAAATTTTTTTTTTTATTTTTTTTTTTTTTTTGGTCTTCTTTTGAGACCGTAGGGGTCTCCCTGCTTAGTCCCCAGCTGGCCTGAACTCACTTGTAGATTCCAGGCTGGGCCTTGAACTCACAGAGATCTGCTTCTGCCTCTTTTGCCTCTCTGACCCCTCTGACCCCCCTCCCCCTTCTTGCCCTGCCCTCCCTGCGCCCCTGCCCCCCATTGCCCCATGGGCCCCTAGCCCCTGCCTCTGCCTCTGCCTGGGATTTAAGGCACAAGCCACCACGCCAGGCTTAAAAAAAAAAAAAATTTTTTTTTTCACATAAAATTTATATTATTTTTTTAACAAAATCTATGGACCCGTGTTCCCGCTCATTCCCCACCCCACCAGAGCTCGTGCCTTCCACCAAACATGTTCTCTATTACGGTTCTTCTTTATCTTTATTTATATACAAGGGGCGACAGTTGACTGCTCTCTCTCGCGCGAAGAAATTCACTCTGTTTCATAAATCACAAGATTTTCTTAGACATGCTCCTAAAGTATTTTGTCCTGTAGTTGTATAGCTATTTATGTTTCCAAAATGCCACATTGTTACATATGTGCCAACTGGCTTTCGTTCCTGCTGTGTACAAAAGCTCACGAGGGTGTCATTGCGCCTCTCTTACACAGACGAATACACTTACTGCAACTGGTTCGCCGCCGGTAATTGGCACCTAGCATCCACAGAGTAGCATGGGGGGATACCATTCATCGTTGTTTTTCTGGGACTGTGTACTTCATTTACTAGCATTGATTGTGTCCTCTAGCTTCCAGCATTTTTTCTCTCAAAGCGTTTGTGATTGTTCTGTCTTTCTTTACTGTGTCTGACATAGAATTCCATTGCTTAGGTTTAGATGTAACCACTTATTTCTCTATCCACTCGTCTCAGGTTGAGGGGCATTTAGTGTTTTGGTTTCCAGCTCCTTGCATATTGTGTAAGAGAAGTTCCTACCTGCAAAATAAAATCATATGCCTGTGCATCGATATCTCTGGGTGAGTAATTGGGTGGACAGATTATAGGTCTTGAGGTGGTACGCATGCCCCAGGTATAGTGGTATGGCTGGTATCGTATGGTGGATCGGGATCAAGTTTTCATTCCAAGGTTTCTTCCAAGGGTTTTTGTCTCCATACACTGCTTGTCCCATAGTGCTGTACCAAGGAGTTTTACATTCCCACCGAGCAGGAACTTGTATTCGATGAGAGTGTTCCCCTTTTCCCCACAAACCTCTCCAGACACTTAGGTTATCATTTGTTTTTCTTGAATCCTAGCCCATGTCTTATTGGATTTCTGGCCCATTGAAGTTAAGATGATTAATTCTTAAAGTTGGGTTTTTTCCATTTATTTGCGGCGATCTTCTCACTAATGTAGTTAGTTGATGATTGTAGCGAAGTTCTTGAGGTGTTTTTCTTCAGACATCTCTAATTACCTCGCTTAATCTTAAGTTGAAGTCTCTGTTTCACAGTTCTTTTGCTTCCATATTGCTAGCATTGTTTAGCGGGTACATTTTGTTTTTCTTTTTTCTTTGCTTCCTATATGAGAGAGTTAGTTTTTATATTTCTGGAACTCTTAATGCTTTGTCAGAGTATCTGCAGTGAAGTTTCCTCCCATTCTGTGGGATTTCTCTTTCATATCTTCCTATTTGATTGTTTTCTTTCACTGTACACAAGCTTGGTTGATCGAAGGTGAAGTTGTTTTCGGGTCCCATTTTGTCAATTGTCGACCTTTTAATATCTTGTTTGCAAGTGTTGTAAAAAAAAACAATAAGAAATATATAGAGGAAGGCTCTTTCCTTACTTTCCGCCTATGTCTTGTAGTCTGCTGGCCAACTTTTCTTCTATTCACCTTTCAGTATTTTTGGGCGTTTCACGTATGAGGTCTTTAATCCATCTGCGAGTTGACTATTTTTGTGTACAGGGCGAGACGGGTTAGGGGTGTATTTCTTCTTCTTCTCAGTGTGACCTCCAGTTTTTGCCAACACCACTTTTGCTGAAAAGATGCTGTCTTTTCTCCATTTGTGGTTTTCTTGCCCCCTTGTCAAATATAAGATGGCTGAATTTGTATGGTGCTCAGATTTGGGATCTTCGGTTTTGTTTTCCTATTGTGTCAACAGGTCTGTTTTTGTGCTACAGTACCAGGTTTTTCTTTCTTTTTTATGACCTATTAGCCCTGTAGTATTATGTTTTAAACATTCGTGGGTTATAGAGATTCCCCCTGTGTAGATCTTTCACTCAGGATTGATTTTTAGCTATATTCCGGGTCTCTTTGTTTTCCAAATGAATTAATTTAATGAACTTTTTGTTTCCAAGCTTTGTGAAAGAAACTCTTGGGGATTTTTGATTGGGATTGCAATTAAATCGTATACAAGAGTTTTTGGTAAAATATGCGAACATTAGTTTTAAATCTAATTTTTTAATGTTTTAATTTTTCTACCAATAAAGTTCATGCAGCATGGGAGGTTGTTCCATATTCTGAAGGGTTCTTTTTCATTTCTCTTTCTTCTTTCTTAAGGGTTTTAAAAATTTTTTTGTGTAGAGTCCTTTGAGTCTCTTTGGTTAGGTTAGGTTTCTAGTATCTTATGTATTCTAGGTTGTCTTTTGCTTTGAGCTATTGTGAGTGGGAAAGGGTACTCTTTGAATTTTTCTCCAGTTGCTTGTCTTGGTTATGTAACAGAAAGGCCATTGATTTTTAAGGTTGTTCTAGTATTTTGTATCCTGCCACTTTTGCTGAAGCTGTTTAACTCATTTTCTAGGAGTTTTTCTTGGTGCAGTTTTTTGTCTCCTTTAAGTAAACAATTCATATCATCAGCTAAATAGGGGATAGTTGACTTCTTTTTCATTAGTTACTCCTTTAATATTCCTTTCTTTGCCTTATGTTTCTACAACGTGTTTCAAGCACTATGTGGAAAAGAGGTGTTGTGTGACATGTGGATGTTGGTGATAGGGGGCAGCCTTGCCGGGTTCCTAACCTTAAAGGGAATGCTTCTTCAATTTTTCCCCATTTAGGATGCTATTGGATGTGGGTTCTCTGTATATGGCTTTATACATTGAGGAATGGACTCCAATCCAATTACTATTAGGAAACTTTAAGCATTGAAGGAGTGATGCCTGGATTTTGTCAAGGCGTTTTTCAGAGATCAAATGAGAATGATCTTGTGTTTGTGGTGGTTTTGTATCTTTGATGTCCATTTATGATTTGATGATGTTATTGATTGAATTTTGGTAACTGTATGTTTATGAACATCCCCTGCATCTTCATATTGGATGTTTATCACCAACTTGAGTCATGATCGGATGATCTTCTTGAGTCAGGTCTTGTATGCGAACATTTGCCCGCTGATTTCTGTTTAGAATGTTTTGGCATCTGTGTTCATGGGAGGATGAGGTCTCATAACTCTCCTTTTTGCATTGGATCTGCTTTTTTGCCTGTTTTGGTAAAATTAGAGATGTATTGTTGGCTTCGTACAAGGATTTGGGAGAATTCACTCTGATTGTTACTTCTAAACAGCTTCAGAAAATAATGGTTGTAGGTCTTTTTGGAATGTTTTAAGAATTCTGATTGTGAAACCGTTGTGGGCCTGGCTTTTTTAGTTGGACGCCGGCTTTTTATTACATTCTCTATTTCATCATATGTATGGGTGTCTGTTTAAGTTGCTGGTCTCGTCCTTGGCAAGCTTCGGTGGATTTCAGGATTTCCAGCATATTCAATCCATTTTCCTTCCAGGTTTTCCAAACTTTGGGAATATAGGTTCTTCGTAATTTAATATTCCCATATAATTCTTCTGTTTTAATCTTCCGTTTTGCTTGTGTCCGTTGTGATATTTCTCCCTTTTCAGCATCACAGAATTGTATATTGATCTTGGAGTGTTGTTACTTCTTTCTTTTTGTTAACTGGGCCGACGTTTAGAGTTTGGGAGTATGGCTAGTTTCCTTCTAAGTCTGTTTATGTTATAATACTTTCAAAAGAACCAACTTGGTCTTAATGATTTTTTTTTTTTTGATTTATATGTGAATAAATTTTTTTCTTTGTTTTTATTTTTGCTCTGATTTCTGCTTATTTTCTTTATTTTCTTCATGTCTCTCGCGTTTAGGGCTTTTCATCTGTTGTTCATGCCACTCTCAAAGTTTGCTTTTAGACTTGTATGTGTTTAGACTCATCACTTGGTGCTCTTTTCTGATCTTTAATGTTGTAGGCACCCTAGTAGGGCTATAATTTCCTCTTAGGACTGCTTTTTTAGGTATCCCATAGTTTGTGTCTGTCGTTCCACTGTGTTGTATTGTCATTTCATTCTAAGTTCCAGGAATGTTTTTATTTTTCCTTTCTTTTTCTTCTCCTGACCCATTCATTTTCATAGAGTGTATGTGTTGTTTAGTTCTCCAGTTGTTCCTTGTAGGCTAGTCATGGCTGTGTCCCTTAGGGTGTTTGATTTCAGTTTCATTGCACTTGCTCTGGTCTGAAAGATGCATGGATATTTCAATCTTTTTGTAATTGTGGAGTTTCCTTCGTGTTACCCGCATGGAGATGTGGTCTTAGTGCGAGCACATATTTGGAGAAAAGTGCTATGCCGTGGAAGGTTTCCTGATGAGTAGAAAATGTGTATATTTCTCTTTACAGAGATCTCATTGCAAAAAATAATATGTAAAGTAGTGGGTATCTTTAGGATGGAATGTTCTTCACTCTTGGTAGTACACGGGTTGAAAATAAGCATATTATGACGGGTCTCCATTTAAGCGTACAAATCTCATATGTATCATATCTTCAGTTCACTGTGGTCTCTCAACTGTTTATTTTTTTGTCCCCTGTTGAACCTATTCACTAAAAGGGACTCAGTTTTGGGAAGGTTGAAAATAAGTATTGAAGTTCCCACTATGCGGCTGTGCAGAGGTGGTAGTCTATGTACTTGTGGTTCTACGGTAGTGAAATTTTTGTTCTTTTATTTATGTTTGGTATATATGTAATGAATTTATTTGCACTCTCGATGCTGAATTTGGGTAATTGTATTGATTTCATTAATTGTCCGTGAATGAAATCTTTTCTTTGAGGTGATTAGTGTGGATTCTTTTGTTATTGAAAAAATGTAATGGCCTTCCTTTGTCTCTTTCTTGTCAAGTTTCTTTTATCTCAACTTGAGAAAGGTCTATTTTATTTCCGGATTTAGATATAAAAATTAGCAATTAACCGCTTTCTCATTTTTTTTTCCCCGGCTACCTATTTTGCTTTCTGGAATATTTCTTTTATTCATCCCCAAAATCTTTCTCACCCCTCTCTACAAGGGTGTTGTGGCCTGTCCTTGAAGGTCTTAAGGGATGTTGTTTTCTTGTAGAACAGCATTTAGTTCGAATTTGTGCTTCTGCCAATTTTCCTAATACTCCTGCAGTCTTCCCCTCTAAGTTTCTTTTGTTCTTCTTGAATTGACTGCATGGAACATTCTATTTTCCATTAATTTTACATTCAAGGGTTTTTTATGATATTAAAGGTACTTGATAGGTTTGTCGTTGTATCCTTTTGCTTCTTTTCTCTATGCATGATATACCCATCTGGACGGTTTTGTTTAGGTTTTTCTAATTTCGTCTCTTTCTCGAGGTATGCCTTTGTTTAGATTGATTTTCTCCTTCTGGTGCCTGAGGCTTTAGAGACGGGTTTGGTTTGTCCTTTTTTTCTGTCTAACTGTGAAATATTTGCAACTTATGTCAAAGTTCTATTTGCTCTGCCCATAGAAAGTCGCTTAACTGTTGTTAGGGTTGGTTTTTTCCGGACATGTAGGTCTTTTTCAAGTTGTGTTCTATATGTCATGGAAAGATTTTTCTCTCCCTCTTCCTTCCTCCCAACTTATTGATTGTGAATTTTTTGCTTGTCTGGTGCTCAAAAATATCCTATATAAACATATATATGTTTACCAAGACTTATGTCCTTAATACTAACCGGGCTGGGACATCCATTGGTCCCCCTCAGACACTGGAATGCTCTGCTCCTGGTTCTCTTTCTTGGCCTTCATCGTTTGCCGATGAGACAGTCCGAATATGTTATTTTGATAGTGTTTTCACACACCTTGTAGTGTTACTGTTGTTTATTATTCTCTTTTGTGACTCCAAAATTCGATCAGTTATATATAAGATTTAATTTTTTTCTTTTTTTTTTTTTTTTTTTTTTTTTTTTTTTTTTTTTTTTTTTTTTTTTTTTTAATTTATATTCTTAAATATGCTTACATATCCTCTACTCATATACCTAGATTACAAAGTGTGAAAATATGTGGTAGGTTAATTTTAGGGCTCATTATGAGATTCGTTTTATAACATCACAGTTGCTTTGAGATAAAAAAATATAACACGTAAGACAATATTCTTTTCTTGATCTTGGCTGTTGTGTGAGTTCCTTGAATCCTCGGTGTCTTTCAGGAATGTAGAATGCCCACGGGGCAGGAGTTCGTCCATAGGGGTGTGAGGATTTCGGTTAACCCGGTCTGTTGGCGCGAGCCGTGGGAATTATTTCCCTGCCACCCTATGTACCGCGCGAAACACAAGTTTTTTTTGTGGGTAAGTCTTTTCTTTCGTGATCCTGGGGATTATGGGGTGCTTTTCCCTCACTCGACTGACTGTGGCTTAGAGTTCCATCCATATTTTTTCCCTGCGATAGATCGGAGTTTCTGTTATGCCCGATGTCATCTCTCTTTTACTGCTGTCATTTACTATAGAGACTGTCCATTTGTTGTATGAGGAAGGCGTGCTTTGCTTTGTCACCATCCTTTCAGTATTCTCTGTTTCTTTTCACTTGTCTGCGTTTGAAGAGTTTCTGCCAAGTTTTGGGCGTCGGTCGGGTTTGGTTTTACCAAGCTCTTTGGCTCTGAGATTGATGGGAGACTGAGAGGCGGTTGGCGAGAGATGAATGGTCTGGGATGCTTTCTTTTCAGCCTGCCGCCCCCTGTGCATGATCTCCTTCCGACCTGCGCTGGGGGGCACTTCGAGGGAGATCATCCAATTTCTTTTGGGATGAGGTCTGTGGGATCATATCCAAGACTCAACAATTTTTAACTGCATAATACATCCATTACTGACTATAGTCACCATGTTGTACAACACACCTGTTGAACTGTACCTTAATTTGACATGTTATTAATTTATTATTTTATTTTTTTATGTGTATGAATGCACTGTCTGCATGTAGATTGGTGCACCCGTGTCATGCAATGCTGCAGAGGTCAGAAAAGGGCATTGGATTCCTCTGGAACTGGAATTAAAGATGGCTCTTAGCCACCATGTGGGTGCTGGGAATTGAACCCGGGTCCACTGCCAGAGCAGTGGGCGCTCTTAACTGCTGAGCCATCTCTCCAGTGCCCTAATTTGACATGTTATTAAGAAAAGTTATTTTCCTCTGCAAAACCCAATCAATCTGGGAAAGGGGGAAGTTAAACTGATGATAGCACAAGTTCCTTCAAGTTCCAGTTCACAGAAGGTGACTCTGTTTTCCACGCAATCATCTTTGTATACAACAGCTCACAGGGAAGCCCATGGAAATGCATTTAACCAACTGCACTGCTCTCCAAATATCTATACAAAAAGACCTCTGCTTTCCTTTGAGCCTTGCAGCAACCTAGGAAATCTGCTTTTGTCCTCTTACTGCCTGAACGGGAAATGCAGCCTTGAGAATTCGAGAAAAGCTGGGAAGGTAGCTGGGAAGGTAGTTTGGTATATGATGGAGAGTGGAGGCTGGAGAGATGGCTCAGTGGCTCAGAGTACCTCCTGCTCTTCCAGAGGACCAGGGTTCAGTTCCCAACACCCAAACTAGGTGGCTCACAACCACTTGTAACTCCAGATCCAGGGGGATCCCATTCCTACTTTTGGCTCCCCTGGGCACCTGTACTTACATGCTCAAACCCTCACCCATATAGATACATATAATTTAAGCTGTTTTTCTTTTTTTCTTTCTTTCTTTTTAAATTTATTTATTTATTTATTTTTTTGGTCTTTTTGAGACAGGGTCTCCCTATAGCTCTGGCTGTCCTGGAACTCACTAAGTAGACCAGGCTGGCCTTGAACTCACAGAGATCCACCTGCCCCTGCCTCCCAAGTGCTAGGATTAAAGGTGTGAACCACCACACCCAGCATGTTACATATAATTGGAAAATAAAGGGGGCTGGAGAGATGGCCTAGCAGTTAAGAGCGCCAACTGCTCTTACAGAGGACCCGGGTTCGATCCCCAGCACCCACATGGCGGCTGAGAACCGTCTGAAACTACAATTCCAGGAGAATTCCAGTTCCAGGGGAATCCAACACCCTCTTCTGACCTCTGCAGCATTGCACGACATGGGTGCACAGACCTACATGCAGACAGTACTTTCATACACATACAGAAAAAAAAAAAAGAAAAGAAATCTTTTTAAGTTATTTTTTAATGTTTGTATCTGTATGAATGTACTGTCTGCATGTAGGTTTGTGCACCCGTGTCATGCAATGCCACAGAGGTCAGAAGAGGGCGTCGGATTCCCCTGGAACTGGAGTTAAAGATGGTACTCAACTGCCATGTGGGTGCTGGGGAACGAACCCAGGTCCTCTGCAAGAGCAGTTGGCTCTCTTAACTGCTAGGCCATCTCTCCAGCCCCAAAATAAGTCTTTTTAAAATGATTTCAAAGTTGGCTCAGGGATTCATATCTTAGTTTAGTTACCAAGAGAGTAAGCTTAAAAAAGCTAACTTCTGGGCTGGAGGCTGCCCTTGCAGAGGACCCATGTTCAGTTCCCAAAACCCATACAGTGGCTAACAACAATCCAAAACTCCAGTTCCAGGGGATCCGATGCTCTCTTTTGACCTCCTCAGGCATTGCACAACACAGGTACACTTACACATGGAGTCAATACACTCATACACATGAAGTAAAAATAATAAATTAGGGGCTGGAGAGATAGCCTATCGGTTAAGAGCTCCGACTGCTCTTGCAGAGGACCCGGGTTTGATCCCCAGCACCCACATGGCAGCTGAGAACCATCTGTAACTCCAATTCCAGGAGAACTCCAGTTCCAGGGGAATCCAACGCCCTCTACTGACCTCCACTGCATTGCACGGCACAGGTGCACAAACCTACATGCAGACAGTACATTCATACACATACAAAAATAAATAAAATTAAAAAAAAAAGAGAACATTGAACTAAAATCAGAAAATTTTTAAAAATAAAAATAATAAATTAAAAAAAGAAGCTAAGGGCTGGAGAAATGGCTCAGCAGTTAAGAGCACTGGCTGCTTTCGCAGAGCACCTGATTTCAATTCCTAGCACCTATATGGTAGCTAATAGCCATCCATCCATAACTTTAGTTCCAGGGAATCTGATGCCTTCTTCTGACCTCTGCAGGTATTGCATGACACAGGTATACTTACACATGAAGGGAATACACTCATACACATAAAAACAGAAAGAAAAAAAAAAAGAGGCAAAAAAAACCCCAACAACGAAAGGAAAAAAAAAAGCTGGACATGGTGGTGTGTACTCCTTTAATCCCAGCAGTCAGGNAAAAAAAAAAAAAAAAAAAACATTTCTCGGACTGCAGAAATGCATTCCAGGATAATTATTTCTCAGAACCGCTGCCTCATTTGACCTTCTGAAGTCCCTGGCTTAGGTGGGCTACAACCTTACAAACAGCACTGGCTGTTCTTGCAGAGGACCTGGGTTAGGTTCCCAGCATCCACACAGTGGTCAACAACTGTCAGCAACTCTACTTCCAGGGGATCTGACACCCTATTCTGGCCTCCACAGATTCTGCCTATGGTGTACTTACATGCAGGCAAACCCTCCTACACATGAATTTTTTAACCAAAAAAATTAAAATAGGGCTGGAGAGATGGCTCAGCGGTTAAGAGCACTGACTGCTCTTGTAGAGGACCCAGGTTGGATTCCCAGAACCCACATGGCAGTTAAGACCCGCCTTTAAGCTGGGTATGGTGGTGCACGCCTTTAATCCTAGCACTTGGGAAGCATAGGCAGGCAGATCTCTGTGAGTTCAAGGCCAGCGTGGTCTACAGAGTGAGTTCCAGACTAGCTGAGGCTATAGGGAGACCCTGTCTCAAAAAAGGAAAAAAAAAAAATTAAAATTAAATAAATAAAAATCTACAAACAAAAAATTTCTACAAAAAAATTTATTGTACATATCACTAGATCTGTTAGTCACATTTTTATTTTTGTTTTATGGGCACATTTTGCCTACATATATGTAAATGCACCCATGTATGCAATGCCCACTGAGGTCAGAAGAAAGCATTGGATCCCCTGGAACTGGAGTTACAGATGATTATTAGCCACCATGTGGGTGCTGGGAATTCAACCCAGGTCCTCTGCAAGAGCCCATGCTCTTAACCCCTGAGCCATCTCTCCATCCCCATTGTTTTTGTTTCTGAAACAGGATCTTGTGTAAATTGCAGGGATACTCTAATTCAGCCTCCTGCGTACTGGGATTACAGAAGCGAACTGGTGCACCATCCAGCCGGGTGTACTAGAACATGGCCCAGTGCCATGCCAACTATTCTAGAGTTTGAGGCCAGCCTGGGCAAAATATTGAGATCTCCTCATTCCCGTTTAAAAAAAAAAAGCCGGGCCTGGTGGCGCAAGCCTTTAATCCTAGCACTTGGGAGGCAAAGGCAGGCGGATCTCTGTGAATTCAAGGCCAGCCTGGTCTACAGAGTGAGCTCCAGGCCAACTGGGACTAAAAAAAGGGAGACCCTGTCTCAAAAATACAAACAAAACAAAACAAAACAAAACAAACTATAAATAAAATGTTGCTAGTGGTTGCGTGCAAACAATAAGTCAAATGGCCAAACAGCTTGCAGCATGCACGCTGGCGCCGCAGCGCACTGCACTGTTCACAGAACTGGAAAGCCCGAGTTTGAGCAACATCGGAGTGGAAGCCTAGTCCACAAGTCTGCAGGCTTTTTACTCTCCGCCTAAGTAATAACTTGAAGGCCGAACCAAGCCACTCCTGTTCCCAACTGCTTAAGGCAGCTTCCCTAGGATCTACCTGGTGGTTTCTACCTTGCCTTACGGTCGTGTCCCGGAACCCAGCTTCGGTCAAGGAACTCCATTGGCCTGAGTACTCTAGGCTAGTCTAAGGTGTTCAAGAAGCTGGTCTTTTGAGAGAGACTGCCATAGGCTCACAGCCCTGCCCCTAAGTCTTCAAAGCCCAATTACGATTCAAGAGTGGGAGAGCCACGGCGGCGGGAGAGCACGCCTCCAGATCTTGGATTTGCCTACTGATTGGTTCTCTGCCTAACACTGGTCTCCTACTCCTAAAACTAACTTCGAAACAGGTGCTCGGGAGTCCAGCGTGCAGGCCACTGTCTTGCCAGTGAAACATCCAGCCCTTCGGAAGCTCTACCAGAAAAGCTAAGACGGAAAGGGCGTGTCTACCTATCGTTTTCCTACTTTCAGATTGCGGCTGGCAGCGTCTAAATCGCTACTCCCAGACTGGAGGCTTCTGGTCGGGTGCAACTCACTTTCCAGAGGGAAGGCAGGGGCGGGGTTTAGCTGGGCAGGACCAGGATACAAGATCCTGGAGGAAAGAAAAGGTGTTGTGTTTGAGGCTTTAGAGGGCGAGGCTGGCTTGGCGAGGCAAGGCTCTGGGGAACAGGTAATATCCAAGGGACCTATTTGTCTGAACCCAGGATAAAGCCAGGCCGGAGGGGAGATCTCTTGCTCTTGCGAGGGAGGGGCTGCGGGAGGTGAGGAGAGGAGTAACCAGGGCAGAATATAGACGAGCCTAAAAGCTGTGAGGGCTGGGGCAGCATTGCCTTCCTTCTGGAACTATCTCACTCACTTTCCTACAGAAGCATGGAACTCGAGTGCCCTGACTCGCTGGACACGTTGCTGGAGCCTCCAGAAGATATCTTCGCCACAGGATCCTTCCTGGAGCTGGGGCTCAACTGCTCCCCCTCAGAGCAAGGGCTGCAAGGCTGGGAGATGAGTGGGGGCCATGGCTGTGTGAGTTTGGAGTGACCTGGGAGTGAGGTTGAGACAGAGCTCTGACTAGAAGCCCCAAGAGGTTTCAACCCCCCACTAGGAAAGAGGTCTGACAACAAAGACCCCCAAATAGACATGAACTGTAACTATCTCTATGCCCCAAAAGAAAAAGAACTGAAATTGAAGCATAAGACTTGCAGAAGTACTTTCGGCAGACATATACTCTCTTATACTACAGGGCCTTCAGGAGAGCGAGCCTGAAGACTTCCTGAAGCTTTTCATTGATCCTAATATGGTATACTGCTCAGAAGCGTCTCCTGGCAGTGACAGTGGCATCTCTGAGGACCCTGGCTGCTCAGACCACTCCCCTGCCCCACAGGCACCCAGCTCTGCACTCTATGAGGTTGTCTATGAGGCGGAGGCACTGCAGAGCACTCAGGGGGAAGCCAGGCCAGCTTTTGGGCTCATCTCCATCCAGCTAGGTCAGTGTACTTCATTTTGTTTTGTTTTGATACAGGGTCTCACTTTGTAGACCAGGCTGGCCTGGAACTAACTTTGTAGACAAGGCTGGGCTCAAACTCACAGGGATGTGACTCTGCCTCCCAAGTGCTGGTATTAAGTGCACTTGGCAAGTGGATGTGTCTTTTGGAGAGGGTAATGGCTCTTTCAGTCCCAGCCCTGGTCATGGGTTAAGAGAAGCGTGTCCTCAAACCATCCCATTGCCCAGTCCCTGCTGCCATCAGGAACCTCTGCCTCCTTTGCCACAGCCTCTGTACCTCCTTCAGACCAGTGGAGACCTGCATTTGTGGTACCCGATGCCTGCACAGTCGGTGGGCTGCCCTCTGATGTTCATGCACACATCATGCCCAGATCCAGCACTCTAACCCCAGCACCTCCTGCAGCCCTGGTAAGTTTTGGGGCTGTTCAGAACCAGTGTTGCCCCCAAACATATATCCTCACATGAATGGGGATGCAGGGGATTGAAGGAGAAGCTGAGAGGAACAACTGGCTTGCCCCACTTTGGCTGGGTGTGGGTCTGAAGCCCAAGGAGACAAGTAATTTTAAGAGCCATTGGGGTTGAGGGTGGTAAAGACTCAGTTAAGTAGTAGGTGGGGTGAGGGAGCCTGCAACAAAGACTCTCAAGAAAGCCCACGCCTGATGAGCCTAATGATCAGTCAGTGCTACTCTCTCAGCCTTGGTTCAGGGCAGGAGATTGGGATGGGACACCTGGAAATCCAACTGGTTAGTGGGGATAGGTTGCTAGAGAAGCAGTTGTGACACTGTTTCCACTGGTACAACTGCAGTGCTGTGCAGAGTACTCAATCATGTACCTTCCAAGGTGGGCTGCAGGTTCCTGCTATGAGGTCCAAGAGAGGCCAAGCTCACTGGGTGTGGTGGCGCACGCCTTTAATCCTAGCACTTGGGATGCAGAGGCAGGTGGATCTTTGTGAGTTCAAGGCCAGCCTGGTCTACAGAGCGAGTTCCAGGACAGCTGGGGCTACAGAGAGACCCTGTCTCGAAAAGACCAAAAAGAAAAAGAAAGGCCAAGCTCAAGGTTCTTCTCTCTGCCTTGGGAAGTACTCCTTGTGCCCAGAGCAGCGAAGAGGGCCTAGCCACCCTCTGAAGCTGGGACCAGAAACCAAGCAGCAGACTGGGGTGGGAGGATGGGAGTGGGGTTCCCCCCTTTTTTTAAAGATTAAACCTTCACGGGCTGGAGAGATGGCCTAGCGGTTAAGAGCGCCGACCGCTCTTGCAGAGGACCCAGGTTCGATCCCCAGCACCCACATGGCGGCCGAGAACCGTCTGAAACTCCAATTCCAGGAGAGCTCCAGTTCCAGGGGAATCCGAGACCCTCTTCTGACCTCTGCGGCATTGCATGACATGGGTGCACAAACTTGCATGCAGACAGTACATTCATACACGTACAGAAATAAAAAAAAATTTTTAAGGAAAAAGCCTCAGAGAGGATTAATTTTCACACCAGCTCAGTGAGGTGGGTGGATATTCTTAGGAACTTTTCTCATTTTCTCCTTTCTAACAGTACTCATATATTTTATTATTTTTATTTTATGTGTATGAGTGTATTGCCTGCATGTATGTAAGTGCATCCATTTTGTACAATGCCCATGGAGGTCAGAAGAGTGTGTTGGACCCCCTGGAACTGGAATTATGGATGGCTCTCCAATCCACCAGTGATATTTTAAAAGTTTTTATTTTTATTTTCTGTATATGTGTGCATGCAAGTAAGTGCCCCCTGTGTTGCAGTGCCCGAGGCAGCCTGAAGGCATTGATCCCCTGGAACTGGAGTTGTGGACGGCTGTCAGCCACTATGTGACTGCTGGGAAGCAAACCTAGGCCCTCTGCAAGAGCAGCAAGTGCTCTTTAACTGTTGAGCCATCTCTCCAGCCTTGAGTACTCATATTTTTATGGCCAGACTGCCTTCTAGGGAAGCTGACTCTACTGGAGACACAGAAGTGGACTTCATACGCTCACACCAAACAGAGTAATTCCCTTTTGTTCAAGTGACTGGTTTAGGTAACTCCTGCTTAAGCCAATCAGCACATGGTATTTCTCAGAAGAGAAGAACTGGTTCAGGTGAGACTCCAGGAGAGTTTGGTGAGCTTTTGGAGAAGATGCATTCTCATCCTTCTGAGACCATTTCCAAAGGGACTCTCTTCAGATGGATAAAAGGAAGCGGTGTTGCTGCTGCCTGTCCTGTGCCCACGGGGTGGAGCCAACCTTTGGATTGAAGGCACCAACCGTAAAAGGTGTTGTTAATGACATTCCTGGGCCCAGGTCTGACATGATTGAGGCAAATAACCCTAAGGTGTTGGCTCCTTCCTCTGAAATACCCAATTACAAGGTGTCATGAATTGTCACTGTTTGGGTTGCATTAAGGTAGTTTTGTTTTGTCACTTGCTTTTCAAAGATCTTAATCCAGGATAACTTCCTGTCATCTTAGTCACAGAGGTAGGCAGTGGAAAGAACCCTAAACTCCAGTTTTTCTTCATGATCACACAATTTTGTCTCGGCTACCTAATTTATGCCATCTTTAATTACCATCAAAATTATTATTCATATCTGCCATTAGTTCAGCCTTCTCCCCTCTACCTGGTGACCTGTGACACATCCTCAGATAATTTCCATATTGTGATCTCTGGACTCCTTTCATTCAATCACAAAGATACATGTATGCATTTGTAACTTTCTCCACCCGTGGGCACAGGACAGGCAGCAGCAGCTGCCTCCTTTTATGTGCCTGAAGAGAGTCCCTTTGGAAATGTTCTCAGAAGGATGAGAATGCATCTTCTCCAAAAACTCACCAAACTCTCTCCATTCTTGAGTGTGCCCATCTCTTGAAACAGCTCTTCTGAACTCAGAGGACAGCTAATGAGTATGTAGATTACCTATATTAATAATATTAGCTATATTGTGGCTATAGACTCACCACTCCCACTCCAGAATGGTGATATAGCAGTTATAAGGCACTGGATTTGATCCCCAGAACTGCACTAATACCAAAAGGCCATGCTCTGTCACTGTCAAGTGCTATGCGGTCCTTTACACCCCTAAAAGACCCTGTCTCCTTCACAGGCTTCTGCATTACTCCTGCTGCTCACAGCCATCTTAATATGACCGGAATAAATACCCTAGTCTCCAGATCGTCACATCCTTTCACCCAAGGCTGCCCACTCCATTCTAGAGAAGCAACAACCTGGAGTTAGATATCCGTATCCTCTCCTGCTCAGGTTCTTCATCCTGTTCTGGAGTCACATCCTGAGATTTCAGTCATTTCCCTTGCTTCCCACCTTTGTCCCAGAGAATCCTAGGGGTTTTTTTGTTTTGTTTTGAGACAGGGTCAACCTATAGCCCCTTGAACTCACAGAGATCCACCTGCCTCTGCCTCCCAAATGCTAGGATTAAAGGCCTGCACTGGGTCTGGAGAGATAGCCTAGCGAGCGGTTAAGAGTGCCGCCTGCTCTTGCAGAGGACCCAGGTTCGACCCCCAGCACCCACATGGTGGCTGAGAACCGTCTGTAACTCCAATTCCAGGAGAACTCCAGTTCCAGGGGAATCCGACACCCTCTTCTGACCTCCACGGCATTGCACGACACGGGTGCACAGACCTACATGCAGACAGTACATTCATACACAGAGAAAATAAATAAATAAATAAATAAATAAATAAATAAATAATAAATAATAAAGGCATGCGCCACCACGCCCTGCTTAAAGACAGTTCTTAGCTGCCATGTGGGTGCTGGCAATCGAACCCTGGTCCTCTGCTAGAGCAGTTGGCACTCTTAACCACTGAGCCATCTCTCCAGCCCCAGATAATTGCTCTTAAAGCTGGAGTTGACCTGGATTGCTGTTCTCCCTTAGCAGTTTGTGTAGTGCTCTCCAAAGCTGTGAGAGCCTTCAGGGGACGTGGCTTCCAGGTCAGTTCCAGCTCACTGCTCCAAATTTGGTCCCCAAAGTATGTCCTGCCTTCAGCAATTGGGTCCTACCTTCAACTTCCAGGAGGCAATCAAGGGCTGTGGCAATAGCCTGTGCAATTTCAGAACTCTCTTGGACTATCCTGGCCAACAACTCAAAGATTTCTCCTGCCTGGGACTGTTTCTTTTTAGGTAGCCATCAGCTATACTTAAGTAGAGATATTATGTGTAATCTGTCAGGTTGTTAAGACTAATATGAGTCTTTTTTTTTTTTTATGTGCATGAGTCTACTGTCTGCATGTAGGTTGGTGCACCCGTGTCGTCCAATGTCGCAGAGGTCAGAAGAGGGCATCGGATTCCCCTGGAAGTGGAGTTAAGGACAGTTTTTATCTGCCATGTGGGTGCTGGGAATCGAACCCAGGTCCTCTGCAAGAGCAGTCGGCGATCTTAACAACTGAGCCATCTCTCCAGCCCCAGAGTCTCTGTTTTTTTCTTTTTTTACACTAGCTAGGCATTATTTCCCTCTCCTCTTTCCCTAACCCTACTTCCATGCCTTCCCCATTTTCTCCATTTCTCCCTTGATAAGACCCGTCTCGTGTGGTTCCACCTCTCCATTTCCTTTCCCTTATCCCCAAATTTCCATGTCACCTTCCCTCCCCTCTCCCATTTGAACACCCCCCTTTTCTCCATTTCTCCCTTACTAACAACCTGTCTCCTACTGTTCTTCTCTCAGGCTCCTTCTTTCCTTTTACCTCCCTGGTTCCTTTCGATTTTCCTGCTTCCTGCAATTGCATCAGGATACATATGCTCACATATGAAGATTTAGGATCCATAAATGAGGGAAAATATACTCATTCTTTTCCCTGCGTCTGTGTTACCTCACTTAGCATAACATTTTGTAATTCCGCCCATTTACCTACAATGTCATGATTTCATCTTTCTTTTTTTTTCTTTTTTTTTTTTTTTTTTGGCTTTTCTAGACAGGGTCTCCCTGTAGCCCCAGCTGTCCTGGAACTCGTCTGTAGACCAGGCTGGCCTTGAACTCACAAAGATCTGCCTGCCTCTGCCTCCCAAATGCTAGGATTAAAGGCGTGCGCCACCAGGCCCAGCTAATTTCATCTTTCTTTTTGGAATTTTCGAGACAGGGTTTCCCTGTAGCCCCAGCTGTCCTGGAACTCGCTCTGTAGACCAGGCTGGCCTTGGACTCACAAAGATCCGCCTGCCTCTGCCTCCTGAGTGCTAGGATTAAAGGCGTGCGCCACCATGCCCAGCAAATTTCATCTTTCTTTACCACTGAGTAGAACACCATTGTGTAAATGTACATTTTCATTATCCACTTGTCAGTTGAGGTAAATTTAGGTTGCTTCCATCTCTTATCTGTTGTGAAAAAAGCAGCAACATGGATGTACAAGTGTCTCTGCAATAGGATGAGTCCTCTGGGTATATGCCAAGGAATGGTATAACTGGATCAAATGATAGGTTCATTTTTAGTTTAGTTTTTTTTTTTTTTTTTTTTTTTTTTTTTGTTTATTTTAATAAAGTGTGTGGCATTGTTTCAGACTGCCCGTTTGGCTGGGATTCCAGCATTTCCTTATTCTCTGATTACTTATTTTCTTTTTTTTTAAATTAATTTATTTATACATATATTTTTTTTATCAAATCTAGACCCGTGTCCCCCTCATCTCCCCACCACGCCAGAGCTCATGCATTTTGCCAAACATGCTTTTCATTTCTTTCTCAGTCTTTCTCAAGTTGACTGTTTTGAGCAGAAGTTCAGTTTCAGTCAGTTCTTTGATGCAGTCCTTTCTGTTGTTGTTGTTGTTGTTGTTGTTTCCAATATGCATCACTCCCAACTGCTTTGGACAAAAGCTCAAGGGGCCATGCACAGGAAATACTTACAACTGGGTAATTGGCACTAGCATCCACAGATGAGCGATACCATTCGATCGTTTGTTTTTCTGGGACTGTGTTACTTCACTCAGCATGATGTCCTCTAGCTCCAGCCATTTTCCTGCAAAGCTCATGATGTCGTCTTTCTTTACCGCTTAGTTTTTTTATTATTTTTCGTCTTTTTGAGACCACCTGGCCTGGAACTGGCTATGTAGACCAGGCTGACCCTGAACTCAGAGATCCGCCTGCCTCCACCTTCCAAGTGCTAGGATTAAAGGCATGTGCTACCACGCCCAGCTTAAAGATGGTTCTTAGCCATCATGTGGGTGCTGGGAATCGAACCCAGGTCCTCTGCAAGAGCAGTTGGTGCTCTTAACCACTGAGGCATCTCTCCAGCCCCCCCCCCAAATTTTTAAAGAGTTCTCCGCCAAGCATGGTGGCACACACCTTTAATCGTAGCACTCAGGAGGCAGAGGCAAGCAGATCTCTGTGAGCTCAAAAAGACCAAAAAAGAAAAAAAAAAGTTCTCCACACTGCTTTCCATAGGGGTCGCACAAGCTTGCAATCCCACCATGCAGTGAATGAGCATTCCCCTATCCCAATATTCTTTCAGTCCATGAGCATAGAAGGTCCTTCATCTTCCTCAGTCTCTTTCTTTAAAGATTTAAAATTTACTTTGTAGAGATCGTTAATGTCTTTGGTCAGATTTATTCTGAGATTTTATTTTGTTTGGAGGCTATTATGAATGGGAGGGTTTCCACGTACTCTTTCTCCAGTTGTTTACTATTGGTATATAGAAAGGCTACTAATTTTTGTAGATTAATTTTATAACCTGAGACTCTGCTGAAAATGTTAGCCATTTCTAAGAGTTTTCTGGTGGAATTTTTGGCAAAGCACTCTAAACACTAAACAACAAGCCAGGATATTCAGTATCTGGTCAGAGACTGTTTCCTGGTTCACAGGTGGCATCTTTTGTGCATCTTCTATCTTCTTTTGTAGTGGAAGGGGCATACAAGATCCTTCTTGCCTTTTTTTTTTTTTTTTAGTCTTGAGACAGGGTCTCCCTGTAGCCCCAGCTGTCCTGGAACTCACTTTGTAGACCAGGCTGGCCTCGAACTTACAAAGATCCGCCCGCTCTGCCTCCCGAGTGCTAGGATTAAAGGCGTGTGCCACCATGCCTGGCTGCTTCTTGCCTTTTATAAGAGTCCTTGTGACCTAATCATCTCCCAAAAGCCCATCTCCTGCAATCATTTTGGGGTTAGGTTTAATTGGGGGAATACAAACATGCAGACTATAGCAGCATTCTCCCAGAGGGTAAGAGGGAAACAGGCACCATGTTGGGGTGGGGGAATGGGGTAACCAAGAGCTAGCAGCCAACAGTGATGATGCAGAGCTTTGTTAGCATAGAAAGACTAGAGAAAACTGGGCACGACATAGACCTGTAATCTTAGCACTTGGGAGGTTGAGGCAGCATGACTGTGAGTCCAAGGCAGCCTGGGGTTATGTAGCAAGATTCTATCTTTAAAAAAGTCTTTGGGAGAGAGAGCTATTTAGGGTTAGATGATAGAGATTTGTATTTGGTAAGATTTTCCCCAGGAGACAGTGGAGAACAGACTGAGAGGGGCAGTGAGAGCACTCAGGTGAGTTTCAAATAATCATGTGCAAAACTGAGTGTGCTGACCAAGTTGGTGGCAGTGAGGAGGAAGAGATTTAAAAAAAGATTAAGACAGGGGCTGGAGAGATGGCCTAGCAGTTAAGAGCTCTGACCGCTCTTGCAGAGGACCCGGGTTCGATCCCCAGCACCCACATGGCGGCCGAGAACTGTCTGAAACTCCAATTCCAGAACTCCAGTTCCAGGGGAATCCAAGTCCCTCTTCTGACCTCCATGGCATTGCACGACACGGGTGCACAGACCTACGTGCAGACAGTACATTCATACACATACAGAAATAAAAAATTAAAAAAAGAAAGAAGACAAATCAAATAGTATAGCAGCAACGAGAGAGTTGGACAAGAAAAGGGAAAGGTTCTAGAATGAATGTCAGGTGTCGGGCTCAGATTAGTGTTCTAGTTTGCTTCACCATTGCTGTGACAAAACACTCTGACCAAAAACAACATTGGGGAGAAAGGGTTTATTTAGTTTACATCTCCCAGGTCACAGTTCATCACTTAGGGAGCCCAAGGTAGGAACTCAGGGCAGAAACTGGAGGCAGGAGCTGAATGAAGCAAGGCCGTGGAGGAATGCTGTTTACTGGCTGGGCCCTCCCGTATCACTTTACAATCAAGACATGGCACAGGCCAGTCCAATGGAGACAATTCCCCCAATTAAGGCTCCCTCAACCCAGGTGTCTCAAGTTGACACTAAAGCTATCCAGCACAGATAGTAAAGTAGAAACAGGTGCCACATACTTAGGAAGGAAATACAGGCCTGCACCTTAGCCGAAGGAGTTTTCCTCAAGCCGGGTTCTGCTGAAGAAGCAAGCCTGCAACCCTGCCTCCCTGTCTGAATGCTTCATCTCTGTGTTGGGATTAGTTATGCATCTCAGCCATCCTTGGGGAACAGCAAATAGAATCTCGAGTAATTTTCTGTGGTCACATTAGTCACATGAAAACCTCACCTAAGAAAGCTTTAAGATAATTCAGGTCTACATATTTTAAGGCTATAATGGCGGATAAGGCTGTCCTACCAAAGTATGTGAATATATATATATATATATATTCTCAACCCTGTAAGGTTGAGGTTATGTTACCCTCTTTGAGACCGTCTTCCCGTAGCTCCTGCTGGTCTGGAACTCACTATATAGACCAGGTTGGCTTTGAACTCACAGAGATCCACCTGCCTCTGCCTCCCAAGTGTTATGGGGCTATGTTACCTTCATTTTAAAGATGAGGAAGTTGAGGCACAGAAAGGTCATATAAGTTGCCCAATATCACAAAGCTGGTAAGAGGCAGCACTGGAATTTGAGCTTGAGTTGAAAATGGAAATTAATTATGGAGGGGCACTTAATTTTTTTACTTTAACATAAATTCAAGTTAAAAAAAGGTATCAAATAAATAGCAGAACAGATGGGTTTGGTATCACAAATTTGTGAAAGTGGCACATAAATGCTGACACATGCGGACTGCATCCTGCTTGGATAGCTGAGAAATAATGAGAGTGGGGGTGACATGGTAGTGAACTGTGCATGGCCTACAAAGGTACTGAGAATACAGCACAAAGGGAAATGTCGAGATTATGCTTTTCCCTGTCTGAGAGGTCAAACTGCAACCTCTCAATTCTAAGCTGTTAGCCAAGGGACAGACAACATAGTGTTTCTATTGCCTATCAAAAATGCATTTGCAGCTGGGCGTGATGGCGCACGCCTTTAATCCTAGCACTTGGGAGGCAGAGGCAGGCGGATGGATCTCTGTGAGTTCAAGGTCAGCCTGGTCTACAGAGTGAGCTCCAGGCCAGCTGGGACTAAAGGGAAACCCTGTCTCAAAAAAAAAACAAAAAAAAAAAAAAAAAAAAAAAAGCATTTGCAGGGCTGGAGAGATAGCTTAGCGGTTAGAGCGCCGACTGCTCTTGCAGAGGACCCAGGTTCGATTCCCAGCACCCACATGGTGGCTAAGAACCATCTTTAACTTTAGTTCCAGGAGAATACGACACTCTCTTCTGACCTCTGCAGCATTGCACAACACGGGTGCACCTACCTACATGCAGACAGTATACTCCGTACACATAAAATAATAAATAAAAATTTTTAAATCTTAAAAAAACACAAAAATGCATTTGTTATTGGTGCATTAGATTCTTTAATGCTGTTATAAAAAAATCCACTGGGTTCTTTAAATTTGGCCAAACTCTTAAACATGATTACCATAGCTAAGTGTATTAGAGACGTGCTCAGTTGCTTCCTTGATTGAACGCTGAGCATTTCAGCAGCTGAGTACACTGTAAATACTCCAGCAGGAATTTCTGGTTCTCATCCTTATTTCTTGGGTATCCCATGAGAAATAGAAAGAGTCTTGTTTATTGTTGAAATACATCTTGTTTAATGTCTTTCTTGTCTGTCCCTGGTGTCTTACAGCAAAAATGGTAGTGAAATTGTTCCTAAGCAAAGTAAGGAATAAAATGGAGAAGTCAAAGAGAGAGGATGGAGAAATGGACTGAGGAAGAAAGATGGGCCACACTCCTGAATTAAGCCCAACATTGCTCACGAGAGGCTCTCAGTACTCAGAGATAAATGTTGTGACGCTATGTGAGCACGGGCAGGCAGCAGGCAGCAGGCAGCCAGGGTCCTCCTGCCTCTACACTGGTCTCCACATCCCTGCTGCTGCTGGCAGGGAGCACATCTCCTTTAGATTAGCACCTCTGGGAGAAATGCTTGTCCTCAAGACCCAGGAAAAGGCCATGTGCTCTCCTTGGCTCTCCTTCCTCAGCTTGTCAGTCCACAGGGTGCATGAACGTGTATCTGTATGGCCAAAGCACACGTGTCTCAGGGCTACTGAAATTGCCTCAGGAGTTCTACAGATCTGCTTCTGCATTGAAGGAAGAGAAGGGATTCCACCAGGTTAGTGTACAAACAGGCATCTCATCATGCTCGCCTAACTCTCCTGATTCACACGTCAGCAGCATAGTTCTCACGTCTATGCAGACCCTTCCTTTTTGGCTGAAGATAGTCCTTGCCTCAGATACAGGTGTTTTTTGCTTTTTGTTTTTTTTTTTTTTTGTTTTTATCTAATTATCAACAATAGATAAAAACAATGAACCTCACAATCACTCTGCTTTGACAGTTATCTACTTAAGGTTAGTTTGTATATCATCTATGTCTCCAATTGCTCTACTCCTTGATCATTTTGAAACAAAATATCCTTAAATGCTTTAAATGTCTCAAGAGGGAACTCCCCTTGAATATGTTTACTGCAGTTCCTTTATTTGAAACAGGGATTTTGTGTATCCCAAGCTGGTCTCAAACTCAAGTATGTACCTGAGGACTACCCTGAACTTACCCTGAACTTCTCACCCTCCTGCCTCCATCTGAATGCTGGGATGTACAGTATCATCGCCAGCACACCTGGATGCTCAGTGCTGGAGCTGCGCGGACTTCCTGCTTGTCTATGTAGTCGCTTGTAGAGTATAGAAACAGGAGCTTTGCCTATTGCCTAAACTATAAGGACATCTGACGACTGAGCTAATACTCACCGCCCTAAAATAGGAATTGAAAGCAATTATTTTTTATGTTGTATGCTCTGTTATGAGCTGTGGTGAAGTGCATCCATGTCCTGCAATGCCTGAGGGTCAGAAGAGGGGGTCGGACCCCCTCTGGCACTGGAGCTATGGACGGTTGTTTGCTCCCATGTGGTGCGTGGGAAGCAAAGCTGGGTCCTCCGCAAGAGCAGCCAGTGCTCTCAACCGCTGAGCCGTCTCTCCAGCCCCAGAATAGGATTGTTTTTATTTTATTTTGGTCTTTTTGAGACAGGGTCTCCCTGTAGCCCCAACCGGCCTGGAACTCACTATTGTAGACCTGGAACTCAAAGATCCAACTGCCTCTGACTCCCAAGTGCTGAGATTAAAGGCATGTGCCACAATATATGGTTAGAATGGGATTTTTTTTAATTTTTTAAAATTTAATTTTTTTTTTATGTGTTAGGAATGTACTGTCTGCGTGTAGGTTGGTGCACCTGTGTCATTTTTCAGTGCCGCATGAGGTCAGAAGAGGGTGTCGGATTCCCCTGGAACTGGAGTTAAAGACAGTTCTTAGCCGCCATGTGGGTGCTGGGGATCAAACCCAGGTTCTCTTCAAGAGTAGTTGACACTCTTAACCGCTGAGCCATCTCTCCAGCCCCTAGAATGGGAATTTTTTTAAAACTGATTTTTTTTTTTTTTTTTTTTTTTTTTTTTTTTTTTTTTTTTTTTTTTTTTTTTTTTTTTTTTTTTAATTTTGTTCTTTTACAAAAGTTTTATTTCAGTTTGTTTTTTCTTTATTTTGATAATTTTTTTTTTATTTTTTATAGTTTTTTTATGTTTCTTTTAGCCAGTGGGTCTTAGTGTTGTCTAAATATATGATTGATTGTTTTTGTACTGGGGCTATTTGGTGGATTATACTCTAACACTTGAGTCTTTCATCCGCTTCCGCTCCTCTCTTTTTCTTACTTTTCGTTTACGACTCCGTCCGCTTTTTTCACTATCCTTTCTATAGAATAGCTTCTCAATTTTAGGTGGGGTGTGATTTGGCGTTTTTATGCATGTTATTGTATGTACCTGCATGTAGGTTGGTCTTTTTCCTTGCGGGGGTTTGCTAATCCGTGTCGGCTCCTTCGTTTAGTTATGGTTTCTCAGTATTTGCTCTTTATGGAGTCAGACAAGAGTGGATTCGGATTATGTTTTATTCCCCTAGAACTGGAGTTCAATANTACAGGAAATAAAAAAAAAAAAATTAAAAAAAAAAAAAAAAAGATATTAAACTTTCTGTGCCCCATTTTCAGAGATTTTGGTTAGGAGGATTAGAAGAATCACCCTAACCAAGAGCCAAAGGCCATCAGAATGCTGCTGGGGAGATGGGTCACTGCATAAAAGCTCCAGAACAGGAGTTCAGAATTCAGATCCCCAGCACCCACATAAATAAAAGGCAGCATGTGCCTGGAACCCCAGTACTGTGAGGAGTGGAGACAGGAAGATCGATGGAGTTTGCTGGCCATAGTGGCCATCAGTTAGTTCCAGGTTCTGTGAGACACCCTGTCTGAGAATAAGGTATAGAGTGATGGACCAGGACACCTAATGCTCCCTTTAGCCTCTACTCATGTGCATTTACATACACACAAGTGCACATAGTCTATCCCTTTAGCCTCTGCTCATGTGCACTTACATACACACACTGTGCCATACACAATCTATCACCTAGTCCCATGACACATGTGCACTTACATACACACAAGTGCACATAGTCTATCCCTTTAGCCTCTGCTCATGTGCACTTACATACACACATGTGCACATAGTCTATCCCTTTAGCCTCTGCTCATGTGCACTACACTACACACATGGCACATGTCTAATCCCTTTTAGCTCTCTGCTCATGTGGACTTACACACAGTGCATAGTCTTATCCCTTTTAGCCTCATGTTTTATGTGGACTTACCATACACACATGTGCCATCATAGTCTACTCTGTCATCCATTCTCACAATAAAAAAATAAAACAAACTATTACTTTTTTTAACTTTATTTTAATTTTTTTGTCTTTTTTTTTTTTTTGTATATTTCGAGACAGGGTCTCCCTGTAGCCCCAGCTGTCCTGGAACTCAACTCTGTAGACCAGGCTGGCCTTGAACTCACAAAGAATCTGCCTGCCTCTCGCCTCCCTCAAGTTGCTAGGATTTAAAGGTGTGCCGGCCACCATGCCCCAGCTATATTTATTTATTTATTTATTTATTTATTTATTTTATTTTTTATTTGAGACAGGAGTTTTTTATTGCCCTTGCTTCAATTTTGTAGTCCAGGCTGCCTTTGAACTCAGAGATCTTGCCTACTTCTGTGCCTCCAGAGTCCTGAGATTAACTGGTGCCCAAAACCACCCCTGCCCAGTCCAATTATTATTTGGTACTTTTTTTTTTTTAATTTATTTATTTCTGTATGTGTATGAATGTACTGTCTGCATGAGTCTTGTGCACCCGTGTCGTGCAATGCCGTGGAGGTCAGAAGAGGGTGTCTGGATTCCCCTGGAACTGGAGTTCTCCTGATTGGAGTTTCAGACGGTTCTCGCCGCCATGTGGTGCTGGGATCGAACCCGGTCCTCTGCAAGAGCGGTGGCACTCTAATCGCTAGGCCATCTCTCCAGCCCTTATTTCTTTTTAAATCTCTTCCTTCACTGCCACAACTTGGTCCGACACTCAGTTTTGTAGATATTTGAAACTCAACAAGATCTGCCTGCCTCTGCGCCTCCTGAGTGCTGCGATTTAAACGTGCATGCCACCACGCCTGGCAGAATTTTTATTTTTTAATAAACAAAAATGAGTACGCCCGGGCGTGTGTGCCAACGCCTTATACTCTCTTGCACTTGGGAGGCAGAGGAAGGCGGATCTTTGTGAGCTTTCAGGCAGCCTGGTCTACAAAGTGAGTAGTCAGGACAGCTGGTGCTTCAGGGGAGACCCTGTCTCCGAAAAGAAGACCAAAAAAAAAAAAAAAAAAAAAAAAAATATGTTATTATATGCGGGGCAACTCCACGCCACTGTTTCTCTCCTTCCACGTTTACAGAAATTTCAGTAATTGGATTGTCAGTCTTGTATAGCAAATGCTTTGTGTGCTGAGCCATCTTTCGCAGTTTTTGTGAACTTAATTACTTTTATATTATTTATTTATTTTTAGCTAGGGTCTCATAATGTAGGCAGGCTGGCCTGGACCTCATAAACATACACCTGCCTCTTGTAAAGCATAAGCTGGGTATGGTGGCACACAAACTGTAATTGCGGCATTTAGGAGGCTGAGGCAGGTTGATCACCACAAGTTCAAGGCCAATGTGAACCATATACAGCATGACCTTGTCTCAAAAATAAGGCAGTCAGGCATAGTAGCACGAGCACCTGAAACCAGGCCACTGGGGTTAAGGACAGTTCACAAAACTCAAGGTTCTGGCCTACATCCTTACTTAGTGAGTTCTAAACCAGTAAGGGCTCCATAGAGATACCATGTATCAAAAACCCAAACTGGGGCTGGAGAGATGGCTCAGCTGTTAAGATCAGCTTGCTGCTTCTTACAGAGGACCCAGGTTCGATTTCCCAGCACCCACATGGCGGCTAAGAACATCTTTAAGCCTGGCATGGTGGTGCCACCTTTAATCCAGTACTCGGAGGCAGGCAGGGGATTCAGCCTCATACTGTGAGTTTCAAGGCCAGCCTGATCTACACAGTGAGCTTCCAGGACAGCTGGGGCTACAGGAGAGACCTTGTCCAAAAAAAACAAAAAAAAAAAAAAAAAAAGAATATTTTACTGAATGGAAGTTAATGGCCAAACCATTTACCTACCATATGAAAATTCCACAAAGTACATCATAGCAAGTCCTTTTCTGGTTGCTGTAAGGCTCTAGGGAAAAGGCCCACACGGGACTTCTCAAGGCTGCTCAGAATGCCGAGATCCTGTGCCTGGACAAGGAAAACTCACCCTCTTCTCGGTTTTGGGAGGGCTCCTTGGCTTGACCCAGAACCTGTCTGAATGAACTTTGGACACCTGACCTCACCTCACCTTATCACTCAGTGCAAACAGAAACCCCTCTCCAAAAGCATGCTGGGGGTCAAGGGACAGCCTGGGTGCTGGAAGCAGGTGATCACCCCTCATCTTCTCTTGCTACCCCTCCCAGCTGCCCTGCCAAACCCTGTTCCTGACAGATGAGGAGAAGCGTCTGCTGGGACAAGAAGGGGTCTCTCTGCCTTCTCACCTGCCTCTCACCAAGGTAACACCCTTCCCCAAAGGGTGTCCCATCGCAGGGGCTCCACTATTAAGCCAGGATTCTATGGGAGAGTTGGGGAGTTGTCTGAGGCTAAGCACCTAGGATTAAACACCTTGGGCCTGCAGGCAGAAGAGAGAGTTCTGAAGAAGGTCAGGAGAAAAATCCGAAACAAGCAGTCAGCTCAGGACAGCCGGAGGCGGAAGAAAGAATACATTGATGGGCTGGAGAGCAGGTATGTTTGGCTCACATTTCTGCTTCCTGTGTGCCATATCTGGGCCCTCTTCTCACCAAGGCAAGCAAATTAAGAGACTGTCTGTTGAGGTTGGAAAGATAGGTCAGTAGTTAAGAGCATTGGTTGTTCTCTCAGAAGACCCAGGGTTAGTTCCCAGCACCCACACGGCAGCTAACAGTCCAGCTCCAGTCCGAGATCAGCATCCTCCATAGGCACTGAACTCATGTGTTACACTTACATACATGCAGGCAAAACACTCAAATGCATAAAATAATAAAATATTTTAAGAGAGACTGTCAGCCAAGCCTGCTCTACTTCTCCATACTCCCTAGAGTGGCAGCCTGTTCAGCACAGAACCAGGAACTACAGAAGAAAGTCCAGGAGCTGGAGATTCGGAACATGTGAGTGGAAGCCTTCTGTCCCTGAGGGGGGCAGGGCCAGGGAGGCTGCAGCACACAGGGGGGCCACTCTTCAGCCCTGTGCCTTGAAGGTATTAACTCTGCATTCTCCTCTCCTTTCCATAGCTCCTTGGTGGCTCAGCTCCGCCAGCTGCAGACGCTCATTGCCCAAACCTCCAACAAAGCTGCTCAGACCAGCACCTGTGTTCTGGTAGTCAGGATGTCTACTGCCCTTCTCCCCAAACTCTGCCATCCTCCACTCTTCTAACACCCCCACTACCCAGCCCCATTTCCCAAACTCCAATAACCTTAACTACCCTCTATTCACAGTGTCCTCAGCCCCTCCTCTGTTATGCCCAAAGCTCAAATGCCATCTTGCTTCCTTTCAGATTCTTCTTTTTTCCCTGGCTCTCATCATCCTGCCCAGCTTCAGCCCCTTTCAGGGTCTTCCAGAAGCTGGGCCTGAGGATTATCAGCCTCATGGAGGTAAGAGACTATAGTACAGACACCCCCCTCCCCGGGGGGGGGGGCAGAGGACTCTATTCACTACAAAATCAAGTGGGAGAGTTCTTGTCCTTTCTAGTCTCCCATCCAAGCAAATGCTCTACCACTGCACTTTTTCCTCACAGTGATTTCCAGAAATATCTTGACTCACAAGGACATGACAGAAAGTCTAGAGACTACAGTAGTAAAGTCCAAACTGGGGAGACTACCTGGAGCCCAGACTGCAAATGGTTCAGCAAAGACACAGCTAAAGAAGGGAATGAAGGCCAGATCCATCAAGAATATTGGAACAGTGTTGCATGCAGATGAGATGTAAGGTGAATACTCACTAGAATCTAGTCACACTAGAATCCAGGGCTTTCCTGTGGCTATTTCCCCAGGAACTCCCATCAAGGTGTCTGTGTCCTCAAGCTCTGACTTGGAACATTGTAGATTTGGGCGTCAAGGCCTGGTTTGCCCACTTGAAGGACCTCAGATAGTGCATATATATTTGTGATTTTATTTCTTCTTTGGGGGTAGGGTTGAGGGAAAACAAGTTTTGACTGAGAAATAAACTTTCAAGCTAAAGTTTTTTTTTTTTTTTTAATTTTATTTATTTCCGTATGTGTATGAATGTACTGTCTACATGCAAGTCTGTGCACCCGTGTCGTGCAATGCCGCGGAGGTCAGAAGAGGGTGTCGGATTCCCCTGGAACTGGACTTCTCCTGGAATTGGAGTTTCAGACGGTTCTTGGCCGCCATGTGGGTGCTGGGGATCGAACCCGGGTCCTCTGCAAGAGCGGTCGGCGCTCTTAACCGCTAGGCCATCTCTCCAGCCCCCTAGTTTTGTGTTTTCTTATCAAGACAAGGTCTCTCTTTAGTCCCAACTGTCCTGGAACTTGCTATGTAGACCAGCCTGGCCTTGAACTCAGAGATATGCCTGCCTCTGCCTGGAGTGCCGGGATTAAAGGCATGAACCAGCATGCCTGGCTCAAGCTAAAGTTTTATCCCAGAAATTGTTTCAGACAAGTTCTGAGTAGCATAGGCTAGTCTCCAACTCCTGATCTCATTACCAAATGTTAGGACTACAAGTATGTGCCATCCTACCCAGCTTAGAAAAAATTGATTTTAAAGAGGTTGTATTTTATTTATTATTGTGTGTGTGATATGAGTGAAGTGTAGGCACATGTATGCTATAATGTACCTGTGAAGGGCAGAGGATGACTTTCAGGTTCTCTCCTCCCACCATGGGCTTTGGGGATTGAACTCAGGTTGTCAGGCTTATGTAGCAAGCACTTTTAACTGATGAGCCATCTTGTCAGCCTAGAAATTTTTTTTTTTTTGGTCTTTTCGAGACAGGGTCTCCCTGTAGTCCCAGCTGTCCTGGAACTCACTCTGTAGACCAGGCTGGCCTTGAACTCACAAAGATCCGCCTGCCTCTGCCTCCCAAGCGCTAGGATTAAAGGCGTGCACCACCACGCCCGGCGTCAGCCTAGAAATTTTAAGTAAAAGATGGGGATGGCAGGTAGTCGCTAGGTTGCCACTCCCTTCTTATCACTGCCTCCATGACTTCTTTCCCCAAACCAAATTATTATAGGGAAGGAAATGATTTTACTTATTTATTTATTTATTTATTTATTGCTTTGGGGTTGGTTTGTTTGTTTTTGTTTTGTTGAGATATGGTCTTGCTGTATGATGGTTCAACCCATCATCATACTTAACCAGGACTCTCCTCCAGAGTGCTGTGATTACAAGTGTGTACAACCATGCCCAGCTCTATTTCAGTCTTTTTATTGTGTTCATGAATGATCTGGAAGAGGAAGCCAGGGAAAGGGACTACTACCACAAGGCGTCAAAAGCCAAGTGTGCAAACCAGTCCATTGCACTTGGTTGGTTGACATGTGGTCTAAAAGACCCAGCATAATAGAATGGATGCAACTACATGGCCTCAATTTGCTTCCGGACCTTTTCCAGAGCCTTCCTGTCCAGTTGTCGCTGACGAATGATAACAAGGCAAGCGAAGACCAAGGCCACACCAATCACAGCCCCTTCAAACTTCCAGAATAAGTGTTGCTCCATCATAGCTGAACGGCAGCTGAGGGTAGGAAAGGATAGTCATTCCAGTGAAAAGTCAGTTCCTCTTAATCACCTTCTACTTCAGTCTAACCAAAGTTATATCCAAAAGTAGGAGAAAATCAGAGGTAGTTTTATAAATGTCTTCAGTCTTTGGTAAGATAGAGCATTAAACATTTACTCTTTTTTTTTTTGTCTTTTCGAGACAAGGTCTCCCTGTAGCCCCAGCTGTCCTGGAACTCACTCTGTAGACCAGGCTGGCCTTGAACTCACAAAGATCCGCCTGCCTCTGCCTCCTGGGTGCTAGGATTAAAGGCGTGCGCCACCACGCCCGGCAAACATTTACTCTTTTTTGAGACAAGGTTTCATGTAGCATAGGCTGGCTTCATGAACTCCTATTTCTCCTGCCTCTACTTCCTGAGTGCTAAGATTACAAGCATGCACGGCCAAGCCCAACTTTTTCTTTTTTTTTTTTTTTTTGAGACAGGCTCTCCCTATAGCCCCAGCTGGCCTGGAACTCACTATGTAGACCAGGCTGGCCTTGAAATCATAGAGATCTACCTGCCTCTGCCTCCAGAAGGTTGGGATTAGAGGTGTGTGCCACCATGCCCAGCTCTTTTTCCCTTTTAATATATTTTTTTTAATTTTTTGTGTGTATGAGTTTTTGGCAACACTGGGGATTAAACCTAAGACCTCACACATGCTAGTGATGCACTCTACCACTGAGCTATAGCCCAGGCCTTAACTTTTTTTAAACAATGGTGGGGACTAAAACCCAGGGCATCCAACATACTAGGCAAATACTCTAACAACAAGTTACATGCCCTGACCAAATGTATTGATGAGAAAATACAGCCAATAACAGTGCTAAAGACTAAGCTGGGAATTAGGGGTCATTTGGCTCAAATCTCCTCTTCTTTCCAGGAGGCCAGGCTACATCTAGACTAGGAGATAGCTACCTAGGGTCACAAGATTAGAAGAGACTAGCTTAACATAGAGAAGCTGTCCTTACCTTTTGAATCTATTCATTTTAGATGAGCTGCATGTGATTTTCTCCACGTACCCTGTGGAACCACACTCAGGGGTGGTTTTCTACCAGAAGAGGACCAAAAGCATATGTTAGGAAGAGGTAGCAGAAGAAATAGATCCGCCATCCAGAAGGGGCAGGTGCCAGGGCCAGAGGTGGTGGGCCATAGAGAGCTGAAGAATTCTGATATGTATTGTGGAAATGGTCGTGGCTTGATTAGCAAGCCAACAAGCTAGGAGAGGCAAGGAGAGATGCCAGTGCCTACTGTATTAAAGTGTGAATAGGGCATGATTATCAGACAGATGATGTCATTAACCCGAGAAGAAAGGGGCATGTTTTCAGGAGGATAAGTATAAATTTGAGGGCAGCCTGGGTGGGTAAAGGCCCTTTCTCCAAGCCTAACAACCTGAGTTCAAACCCCACTGACTTACACAGTCAGTGAGTACTAATTTCACTGTTTCTTTGCCCTCCATATGTGCACATGCATTCAGGAACACAAACACAATAAAAACAATGTAACCAAGTTCGGGTTTGAACATATATCCTTATACTGTGAGAAGAAGGAAAACCACAGTGAAGGCATGCTTATGAGTCTTGGAGGAGGAACTGGTTTGATGTGAGGAAAAAAAGGGGAGGAAAAAATACTCACCATCTGGAAATTAGAGCACGGAGTACACTCTTCTGCAACCACAAACTCTTCCACCAGCCAGCATGGCAAAGTTGAGGCGCTCACTATAAGGAGAGAAATGCCAGCCCCAGACCATTCAGAAAAAATTCCTCCCAATGGCTCTACCCTTCTGGATTCCCAGCACAACGTTTGCCCTCATTCATGTGGGCGCCAGGTATAAGAGGACGGTATTAAAAACCTATAGGGGTTGAGGGTTCCTGAACATCACCTACCTGACAGCTTATCATCGCGCGCAGGAGTCTCTGCTTCGCTGCAGGTGAGAGAGTGGAGAAAGGGCAAAGTCAAGAGTTGAAAACAACTTGCACACCCACATTGGATGTCCATGGACACAGCTATTCCTCCCCCTATTCCTGGGGGAGGGTGGACGATTGATCCGGTCCTCCCGCACCACTTTTTCCTCCATCAGTCCCGACTTACCAGAGTGAAAACTTTAAAGTAAAAGCGCACAGTAGCAAGCAGAGGTGGAGGCCCTGGGGGAGGCACTGCCTCCCCGCGCCCGCAGGCATGGGGTTCAGTGTCGCACCTGTTGCTGCGGAAGGACCAGTTCAACTGACCGCGTGCTTCCGTCTTCAAGCCCTCCGGAGGTTCCAGCTCAGAGCGGCCAATGCCAGGTTTCACTCTCAAGGACACTAAGGCTCTATTGGGATGACTCCAAGGCCACAGAGAGAACAGTCCATGTGGGATTGTTGGCTAGAAACGCGAGTTCCTTCCCACAAGAGGGCAAAGGCCTAACACCCACTGCACTCGAGGAGCCGCCATTTTGCTCGCGCAGCCTCCCGATCCAGGCGCAGGCGCTGCGCCTGCTGGGACTTGTAGTCGCCCGGGCTGAGGCCACTGGACTTCACTGCGTTTGCGCAATAGGACGTGGCTTATTGGCTCCGTGGCCCTGGGCCATGTGATCCTTATAGTGTTCGCGGAGCCTGAGGGAATGGATGCAGCGGCGGTTTTTTTGACTGGTTCTCTGCTCCCTGACATTGCCCAATGTGGGCTACGCGAGCAGGAGACTTAGGCGCAACAGGCCACTGTGCCTAGACTTGGGTTTTCCATAAAAGTTGGAGCTCCACTTGGGAGGCATAGGCAGGAGAATCTTTGTGAGTTCAAGGCCAGCCTGGTCTACAGAGTGAGTTCCAGGACAGCTGGGGCTATAGGGAGACCCTGTCTCGAAAAGACCAAAAAAACTAATAATAATAATTCCCTATCACCCAGACAGAACCATAGACTGACAAAAGAGCACTGAGCAGGACACAGATCCTGATCTATACTGCAGTCTCTGCCTGGAATGAGTACTCTCTTCCTCATCCCACCATCCCTTTTTCTACACTCCATTTTCACTTTTATCATCAGATTAATTGCACTTTAGATTGCATTGATTGGGGGCACATGTGCTAACTATGTTTACTATTTTGATTGTAACAATTTAATAGATAGATATACATGTAAAAATTTATCAAGTTTGGGGCTGGAGAGATGGATCACCAGTTAAAACCACTGGCTGCTCTTGTAGAGGAGGGGGGTGGATCCCCAGCACCTACAGACAGGTTAACCACGGTCTGTAACTCCAGTTCCGGGGAATCCAATGCCCTCTCTGATCTCCTCAAGCGTTGCATGACACAGTGCACTTACATGCAGGTAATATACTCATACACATAAAATAAAAAATAATAAAGGGAGAGATATCTCAGTGGTTAAAAGCACTGACTGCTCTTGCAAAGGACCCGGGTTCAATTCCTAGCACCCACATGGCGGCTAGGAACAGTCTTGGGCCAGGTGTGGTGGTACATGCCTTTAATCCCAGCACTTGGGAGGCAGAGGTAGGTGGATCTCTATGAGTTCAAGGCCAGCCTGGTCTATATAGTGAGCTCTAGGCCATCTGGGACTAAAGGGAGACCCTGTCTCAAAAAAAAATAATAATAAAATTTTTTTTTAAAAATTATAAAGTTATGGGGCTGGAGAGATGGCCTAGCAGTTAAGAGCACCAACTGCTCTTGCAGAGGACCTGGGTTCAATCCCAAGCACCTGCATGGTGGCTGAGAACCGTCCTTACCTCCAATTCCAAGAGAACTCCAGTTCCAGGGGAATCCGACCCTCTTCTGACCTCCACGGCATTGCACAACACAGGTGCACAGACCTACATGCAGACATTACACTTATACACATAAAATAAATAAACAAATAAATAAAAATTTTAAAAAGGTATATTTAAAAAAATTATAAAGTCGTACATTCGACATACACAGTTAATCACATGTAAACTGAACTTTAACAAAGTTGTTAAGTTACCAAGTTGCAATTTTATATAGTAGTTTATTGATGATCTTAATAAAGCAACCTCCCTCCCTCTTCTCCCTATTTCTTTCTTTCTTCTTTCTTTCTTTCTTTCTTTCTTTCTTTCTTTCT
>VZQC01006181.1:502100-518136 GCA_009823505.1 Rhizomys pruinosus | reverse complement strand
CTGATGAAGACTAAGGGGAATTTGAAGGTCTACTAAAGACGTTTTGCATTTTATATGGTCATAAGCCTATGGGGGCTAGGAAATGGAATGGTTAGAAAGAGAATGTCCCGCATAGGCTCCAAGAATGTCGACATTTTGTTCCCAAGTGGGTGGTGCTGTTTTGGGAGGTCTTAGAGGTGTGACTAGGAGTAGGCTTTGAGAGTTCATAAATCTTGCCAGATTTTCAGTCCCTGTGCCTGCTTGACAATGGGGAGGGCTCAGCTTTGTGTTCTGGCCTACTCTGCTTCCACATTTCTTGCTCCATTATGGACAATGACCCTCTGCATTGTAAACTCAAAGTAACTCTTCCTTCTATAATTTGCCTTGGTCACAGTTTTATCACAATAACAGAAAAGTAACTGATATAAGGCTCTCTCTCTCTCTCTCTCTCTCTCTCTCTCTATCTATCTATATATCTATGTGTGTGTGTGTGTGTGTGTGTGTGTGTGTGTGTGTGTGTGTGTATATATTAGCAAAACAGACAATAAAAATTAAGCTGGGCATGATGGCACATGCCTTTAATCCCAGAACTTGGGAGGCAAAGGCAGGCTGATCTCTGTGAGTTCAAGTCCAGCCTGGTCTACATAGTGAGTTGTAGGCCAGCTGGGGCTACAGGGAGACCCTGTATCACAAAGACAAAACAAAACAAAATTAGCTGAAAAAAAAAAAAAGCCGGGCGTGGTGGTTGTGTAGGCATTTAATCCTAGCACTTGGGAGGCAGAGGCAGGCATCATCTCTGAGTTCTAGGCCAGCCTGGTCTACATAGAGAACTCCAGGACAGCTGGGACTAAAAGGGACACCCTGTCTCAAAAAAAACAAAAACAAAACAAAACAAAAAACTAATAGGGCATAGGGCTTGCTGGCACATGCCTTTAATCCCACATTCAGGAGCCAGAGACAGATGGATCTCTATGAGATTGAAGCCAGCTGGGCTATAGAGGGAGACTGCCTTATCTATAAAGACCAAAAACAAACAAAAAAAGGTGAAGTTCTGTATGCATATATTTGCATGTTACATAAAGTAAGTTTTGGATTGTGTGTCCTCTCTTCTACCAGTCTGACTAAAGTTTTGTGCAAGATCTGGTTGTATTTATTACTCCTAACCATAATCCTCCCTTGTTTTATGGCAAGCTATGATAGATCTTGTGGGGTTTTGTTGTTGTTGTTATTGCTGCTATTTTAATTTTTGCCCTCTTTTTTTTTAAATTCAGATAAGGTCTCACTCTGTAGTCCAGACTGGCCTGGAACTCACTATATAGTTTAGGCTGGCCTCAAACTTCTGGCAGTTCTGCCTCTACTCCCCAGTGTGGGAATTACAGGCATAATCCACCACATTTTGTAAGATTTCACTTAACATACCCTTAGCAAACAACTGAGTAGGGTCTCTGCTATGAAACTAGAAAATGGATTTAAAAATATCTACATTAAACTGGGCTTAGTGGTGCTTGCCTTTAATCCCAGTACTTGGGAAGCAGAGGCAAGTGGATCTCTTGTGACAGTGAGGCCAGCCTGAGCTGTATAGCAAGTCCAAGGCCAAGTAGGGCTACATGGAGACACTGTCTCAACAGCAGTAGCAACAATGGCCGAAAATATCTGCCTTGGGATGTGATGAACATGTTTGCCAGTCTCCTTGGTGGGGAGTCATTAAGTCTTTTGGCTGTTGTTCGTTTTTGAGACAGGGTCTTGATAAGGCTCTGGGTGGCCTTGATCTTGCAGCAATCCTCCCACCAGTGCCTCCTAAGTGTCAGTTTCAGGCCACCCTAGGCTTCGTGAGACCCTGAAAATGTTATATTTTCAGCCAGGCTTGGTGGTGCATTTAATCCCAGCACTTGGGAGGCAGATAGATGTCTGTGAGTTCAAGGCCAGCCTGGTCTACATGGTGAGCTCCAGGCCAGCTGGGACTTCAGATAGACCCTGTCTCAAAAAGTCCAAAAAAGAAAAAAAAAAACGTTATATTCTCATGGAGGACTGGAGTGTAGTTAATGGTTTAGCACTTTGCTATCACATTGCAACAGCTCAGATTAGATCCCAGCTGTGGAGGGGTATAAGGTTTCATTTTTTAAAAGGATTTCTTTTTCTTTTTTGGACTTTTTTTTTTTGTCTTTTTTGAGACAGGGTCTCCCTGTAGCCCCAGCTGTCCTGGAACTCACTCTGTAGAACAGGCTGGACTTAAATTTACAAAGATTCGCCTGCCTCTGCCTCCCAAGTGCTAGGATTAAAGGCATGCACCACCACACTAGGCTGGACTTTTTGAGACAGGGTCTATCTGAAGTCCCAGCTGGCCTGGAGCTCACCATGTAGACCAGGCTGGCCTTGAACTCAGAGATCCGCCTGCCTCTGCCTACTGAGTGCTGGGATTAAAGGCATGAGCCATCACGCCCAGCCAGAATTTATTTTATTTCATTATGTGTATGCATGTGTGTATTAATGTAGGCGGTTTTGTGTCACAGTGTGTTTCTAAGGTCAGAGGACAACTTTCAGGAGTCTTTCCTTTCACCAGGCTAAAGCAGAGTCTCTCTTGTTTCTGCAGTTGTGCTGTGTAGTCCAGCCTAGCTGGCCTGTGAACTTACTGGCAATTCTCCTGTCTCTACCTCCCATCTCAGCGAAGGAGTGCTGGGATTATAGATACCATCACTTCATTTTCCCATGAGTTCTGGAGATTGAACTCCTATTGGCAGGCTTGTATGGCCACCACTTTCACCTTTATTTAATTAATTAATTTATTCATGTATTTATTTATTTATATTATTTTTTTGTTGTTGTTCTTTTCCAGACAGGGTCTCCCTGTAGCCTCAGCTGTCCTGGAATTCACTCTGTAGACCAGGCTGGCCTTGAACTCACAAAGATCTGCCTGCCTCTGCCTCCCAAGTTCTAGGATTAAAGGTGTGTGCCACCACGCCCGGCTATTTATTTATTTTTATGTGTATGAATGTACTATCTGCATGTAGGTTTGTGCACCCATGTCGTGCAATGCCACAGAGGTCAGAAGAGGGTGTCGGATTCCCCTGGGACTGGAGTTAAAGATGGTTCTCAGCCGCCATATGGGTGCTGGGGATTGAACCCCAGTCCTCTGCAAGAGCAGTTGGTGCTCTTAACCACTAGGCCATCTCTCCAGCCCCTGAGATACCTTCTCAACCCTTGTTTTTATGTTTTTTGTTGAGACAGAATTTCATTATGTAGTCCAGACTAGGTTACATAGCTGAGGCAGAGAACTGCGAGGCCAGCCTAGGCAATGGTAGGGGAAAAAATGGTGAGCAAGTATCAAAGAGGGCAATGTGTAGATAAGGAGGCAGCATATCTAGCTGAAAGTTTTTAGTTGTACTTTTTTTTGTCAATAGTTTTGGCATCTTTGTTTTTTAGGGTTAAGTGTTATTTTTGTCTTAGCACATGGGAGACAGAAGTAGGAGGATCTCTGCAAATTCAAGGCTAGCCTGGTCTATGCAGTGAGACCCAGTTTCCAGAAAACAAAAATGGATGACAGGTGAGGTGGCTCAGCAAGGAAAATCAAGTGTGGCACAAGTCTGACAACCTCAGTTCAGTCCTGGGAACCTATGGTGGAAGGAGTGATCCAACCCCAAAGTTGTCCTCTGACTTTACAGATGCACCTGTACTCACACACACACACACAGACAACCTCAGTTCAGTCCTGGGAACCTATGGTGGAAGGAGTGATCCAACCCCAAAGTTGTCCTCTGACTTTACAGATACACCTGTACTCACACACACTTACACAGAATAGTACATAAAAACAAAACCTTGCTGGCTCTTGCGGCGCACACCTTTAATCTCAGCACTCAGGAGACAGAGGCAGGAGGATCTCTGAGTTCAAGGCCAGCCTGGTCTACAGAGCAAGTTCCAGAACAGGTGGGGCTGCAGGGAGACCCTGTCTCAAAAACACCAACCCCCCCCCCACCAAAAAAAGACCATAAATAAATAAATAAATAAATAAATGCCTCTAAAAAGCTATAGCTCTAGCTGTCCTGGAACTCACACTGTAGACCAAGTTGGCCTTGAACTCACAGAGATCTGCCTGCCTCTGGCTCCCAAGTGCTAGGATTAAAGGCATAAGCCACCATGCCCGGCCTATTTTTCTTTTTAAAATTTGCCTATTCCTCTGCTCACAAGTACCACTCAAAAGCAGTTTTTCCTGACTATTCTACCTGGCTCAGAGCAGGTGCTCAATAACTACTTAGGAATAAATGACTCTCTGGGTCTCTTCTCTTCAGAGTAAATGTCGGCACTCAGCAAATACCTAAATGGACTGCAGTAGAATCAGAGAAGCTGCACATTTCACTGGGTAAACCACACTGAGTGCTGCTGCTTCCTGGAGTACTGTATGCTCAGGGCAAGGTCTACCCACAGTGGTCCCCTGGGCCCCATGGTGAAAGAGGATGTCCATCCTTCAGGCTGCTCCTTCATCACCACTTAAAGAGCAAGGACAGGGATGGAGGTTCTTAGCTAGATTCAGGTGAACTAGTGACAAAAACTGGCTTTGAGTAGAGAGCAGTTCTGACAATAATGAAAGTAATGCAAATGAAACATTTGTGTGAAAGGCGTTTAATGCTGACAAAGACCACACAGAGAAACCTTCAGAGGGTGCCGAGCCAGCCGCTCAGGACCCTAAAACCTGATCCAGGAAGAATAAATCAATTTATTTACATAAATGTTTGACCTGAAAGCCAAGGACAGTCCAAGACCTGAGACCATCTATTCTTCATTTCCTCTTCCCTCTCCCTCTTTCCCTTTCACATCCCTCATTCTTTCCCCTTTCTTCTCCCTGCCCCTTTCTTGTATTCTTTCCTCTTTTCCTTCATTTTCTCCACCTTCTCCTTACCAACGATTCATCTGTCCCTCCCTGTCTCACTACTGCTTCTCCCTTGTACAGCGCCTCTGCCCACCTTCCTCTCAGGTTCAGCTTCCAGGCTTAGGGTGGGGAGGCAAGAGAGGGTCCTCAGCCCAGGGAGCACTTGTTGCTGTTCTTCTTGTCAGATGCTTTCAGGTCAGTGCTTGGGGGCTTGTTGTTTCCCTAGAGCCAAAAGGGTGCAAAGGTAAGCTCTACAAAGGGCTGGCTGGGTATGAGATTGTCACTCAAGATGACCCACCCTCAGGGGACATCTTGGCATTGGTCCTTTCCTATGTGTATTCTTTTTAAACAGAATGGCCAAACTCTTCATCCTTCTGTCATCACCTCCCAGTGCTGGGATTACAGTTATGCACCACCACTCTTCAGTTTTTACCCCCTGCATGCATATAGTGGTACCTAGCCAAGCAGAAGCAACTTACTGATCTCCGGCCTCCTGACTTGAGCAAGATGTCCCTAGCCAGGGAACTGAAAGCCTAAATAGGGGAAGACTTGTTAGAACAAACTGGAGGGAAAGATAATTCCATCAGCTTTCTTAGCTCTTGGAGGATAGGTCTTACCTCATCCACATTCATACTGGATTTGGCACTTGTTTCAAAAAACCGGATTCCGTGCTCTCGAGCCAACTGTAGAGGGAAGGAGAGAGCTGGATGAAGGCCAGAAGCAATATCCTCTGAAATCCCACCTCATGCTGCTATGCCCAGCGTGCGCGTGGCCAGCATCTATCACCTCTCCTGGCCCTCACCTTATCAGCCTGCTCCCTCTGCACCTTCCTCTTAGCCTCCATATCACACTTGTTCCCCAGGAGAAGGCGTTCCACTCCAGCTGAGGCATTCTGGGGACAAAAGGGTAAGACAAGTGAGAGTTGGGTGCTGGAGGTAGCTTGTGTATAAACCCAAAACTAGAGAAGCTGAAGCAGGAGGATTGCTGTAAATTCAAGGTCAGTCTGAGTTACGTAGTAAGTTCTACACCAGCTAGAGCTACAGAGTGATCCCCTGTCTCAGAAGAAGGGCGGGTGGGGGGAAAGAGGATTGATTGCCTGGTGTGGTGGTGCATGCCTTTAATCCCAGCCCTTGGGAGGCAGAGGCAGGTGGATCTCTGTGAGTTCCAGGCCAGCCTGGTCTACAGAGTGAGCTCCAGCCCAGCTGGGACTAAAAGGGAGACCCTGTCTCAAAAATACCAAAAAACAAAACAAAACAAAACAAAACAAAACAAAACAAAACAAAACAAAACAAAACAAAACAAAACAAAACAAAACAAAACATGAGGATTGGAGAGATGACTCAGAGGTTGAGCATACTTCAGGGGCCTAGCTTGGTTCCCGGCACCCACACGGGGCAGCTCACAACCACCTGTAACAGCTCCGGGGAAGCCAATGTCTCCTGGCCTCCACGGACACCTTCACTCACGTGTGCATGCCATACACAGACACACACACATATGTAATTCAAAATAAAATATTTTTTAACAAAAGCAGGGGAAAGGGCAAATCTTGCCATCCTCAGGCATCTACTTAGTCCCCCATCTCTTTTGGAGGGGTCTTACCTCTTTGATGCTTTTCATCCAGTTCTGAATATTCTCAAAGGATTTCTCATCTGTGATGTCGTATACTAGGATAATGCCCTAGAGGATGGCAAAGTTCACCTTGAACCATATTTCTATTTTGGTTTCTGCTACCCTGTAAGACCCTTCCACAGGTCTAAACGCAGACCACATGCCCACATTCGGCTCTCTGCAACCCACACTGTGTCTTCCTCCATTCTCCCCAACCCCATCTCCTTGACCCTCTGTACTCATAAAACTGTACTGTATGCCTTCAGCCCTCATCCAGACTCACACCTCATACCATGGCTCCACGGTAATAGGCAGTAGTTATTGTCTTGAATCGCTCTTGGCCAGCTGTGTCCCTGAAGAAGAAGAAGTTTTCATAGGGTGAAAGAGAAGCAAGGAGTCTCCAAGGGGAGAGGTCCTTCCCTAAGAACTTAGCTTTTGCAACAATGGTGAGGCTGAAAGGAAAAGAGTCAGGAAACAGTAAAGAGGGAAAGAGACCAAGGACGTTGGATTGCCCTTCAGAGACTACCGGTGTGAGAAACAGGATGTCTCCTGTTTACTCACTAATGCCAAGCACTGTCTAAGTATCACTTTTTTTTTTTTTGTCTTTTCTAGACAGGGTCCCCCTGTAGCCCCAGCTGACCTGGAACTCACTCTGTAGACCAGGCTGGCCTTGAACTCACAAAGATCCGCCCGTCTCTGCCTCCTGAGTGCTAGGATTAAAGGCGTGTGCCACCACGCCCGGCTTGTCTAAGTATCACTTTATGTGTGTGTGTATCATTCTAACCCTCACTGTATCTTTGTGAGACATGTTTCACTGTTTTCATTTGTAAAATGAGGACAAACTAGAGGGGACCAAATAAGGGGAGCCTGGGTACTAAAGTCAGAGGGAGGTAAGCAACCACCAGGATTTGGACCTTCCTCTGCTCTTCCTATCCTTCATCGCTTGCTCTCTCTCTCTCTCTTTCTCTCTCTCTCTCTCTGTTAAGATAGGATTTCCCTGTAGCCCCAGCTGGCCTGGAACTCACTATGTAGACCAGGCTGGCCTTGAATTCATAGAGATCCTCCTGTCTCTCCCTCTGGAGTCCTGGGATTAAAGGCGTGCACCACCACACCAGTCATCTCTTAAAGCCTCCACGGGCCACGCCTCATGGTGCTTTCTCTTACGCTGTCTGAAGCCTTCAAACAGGTCATACGTCTGTATATGGCCTCTGCTTCCTGAAATTTAGAGAAAGCACTAGCCTGGGAGTCAAGTTCTTAATTCTGCTACTTGTCTTTTAACCACTTAGAACCTGTTTCCACATTATAGCTCAGTTGACATTTGTTTTCAAGTTCAGAGAATATTCTGGAGGAGGCAAAAGTCGTAAGTGGGACACGGTGAAGAGAAATGGAAAGGGAAAGAAAAGAAGCAAATAGAAAGACTGACATGGTGGCACACATCTGCGAAAGCCTGTAATCCCAGCACTGGGAGATGGAGGCAGGAGGATCAGGACCTAAAGGTTATTCTCAGCTATATACTGAGTTTGAGGCCAGCTTGAGCTTCATTAGATCTTGTCTCAAAAAGACAAGGCCAAGGCTGTGGGGATAGCGAAGCTGTNCACCCCCCACCCCCATAAGTAAATAAATTTTAAAAATTAAAAGTGCTCATCAGAAATTGAATTTGAGGGTTTTAAATTTTTTTATTTCATTATTTTTGTTTTATGTGTATTGCCTGCATGTGTGCAGGTGCACCTGTGTCATGGTGTCATACAATGCCAGAGGGGGTCAGAACAGAAGAGGATCCCCTGGAGCTAGAGTTATGGATGGTTGTTAGCCACCATGTGGGTGCTGGGAACCGAACCTAGATACTCTGTAGCCAGTGCTCTTAAACACTAAATCTCTCCAGCCTCATTAAATTATTATTATTGTTATTATTATTATTAGGTCTTTTTGAGACAGGGTCTCCCTGTAGCTCCAGCTGGCCTGGAACTCACTCTGTAGACCAGGCTGGCCTTGAACTCACAAAGATCCGCCTGCCTCTGCCTCCCAAGTGCTAGGATTAAAGGTGTGCGCCACCACACCCACCTTTTATCCCAGAACTCAGGTGGCAGAGGCAGGTGGATATCTGTGAGATCAAGGGCAGCCTATAGGAAGTTCCAGGCCAGCTGGGACTACGGGAGACCCTGTCTCAACCCCATTCAGCCCCCAAAAGGCAAAAAACAAAACTCAAAAAAGAAAATGGTAGGAAGAAAGGGAGGAACGGAAGAAGGAAAAAGAAATAAAGGGTGAGGGTGGGAAGAGATAAATCAGGAGAGCTGGTTAGGGGACTCAGACAAGTCACTCACCAGACTTGCAGCTTGATCTTCTTCCCCTCTATATCCACAGTGCGGATCTTGAAATCAATTCCTAGGGGTGGAAGGGATGCATAGAAGCCAGGTGGATATGTGCAAGTGGGATGGGAGAGACAGGAGACAATGGAAGTAATGCTGCAGGACAGTGCAGGGCAGGAACTGGGCCAGTGGCCTTGAGAGAGCTGTACAACTGGGAGATTTATTTTTTTTTGTCTGAGACAGGGTCTCCCTGTAGCCCCAGCCGGCCTTGAACTCACAGAGACCCTCCAGCCTCTGCCTCTTCAGTGCTGGGTTTAAAGGCATGCAAGGCGATAATTTTTCTAAAGCTGTATTCATACGGCAAACATATTCCTTGGATTTTATGGCATTTGGTGGGGAAAGGTGGAAAAAAATCTTTTGGGTTTTTAAAGGCATGCCAGTTAAGAACATTCCCATTCTTCTCCTAATATTACTTTCACCTTCTTCTGTTTTTTGTTTTCAGACCCTCACCCCCACACACACACACACTGACACACACACACACACACACACACACACACACACACACTGTACTCTGTCCATCCTACCAGCACTTTAGGGTAAAGGAAAAGGCAGTTGATGTCAGTCTATGCATTAACTAGTGGGCCTTGGAACTGACAAAACCTGGGACTCAAAAGAATTCCTCTTGAGAATTAAAGAGAGGAACACTTTTCTTTCTCCTTTGTCACCATGCTTGACTTGAGATTTTTCCCCTTCTTATTTCTCAGGGTAGAGTAGATGAAGGAAAATGAAGGGAGGAGGGGAGACAGTGTTCCTTTTATTAGAAACTTGGGCACACCTCACAGGCCTCCTGGGGGCAGAGAGAGAGAGAGAGAAGGATGAGTCACCACACTGACTCAGAGACCCCAAAAGTCCCCTCATTTCCACCTTCCTCACCAGGCGAAACACAGGGCCACCCTTCAGTCCACCCAGCCATCCTCTACAGCACCCTGCTGAGGGGAAGGAGACTAGGAATGAGATTTGAAGGTGGGGTCAGTACGGCAGAAAGAGGCAACAGAATTGGGAGACAGGAAGACACAAGAGTGAGTCTACAGTTGATGCGGATAGGGGTAGGGAAAGAGGAGCCAGAGGGAAAAGACAAGGATCCTTGTGGATCTGGGGAAGACTAGGAAGCCTAGTACGAAGGAAAGGAGGGGCTGGCAGCATCTGGAATTACCTGGGGCCTCAGAGAGGTTTGCAGCTAGGGTGCTCTCCAGAGACGTGTATGCGGGATGGGTCTGGGACAGGGGTTGAGAGACTGAAAGTTAGATGTCTCACTCTAAGAGGATCCAAAAGTGGGGTCCCTAGTTATCCTGGAGCCGGTGGATGGGGACGCTGGGGATCGGGGTCTGGGATTCAGCCAGTGGGCTCACCGATGGTGGAGATGTAAGTGCTGTTGAAGTTGTCCTCTGCAAAACGAATGATCAGACAAGTCTTGCCCACCCCCGAGTCCCCGATCAGCAGCAACTTGAAGAGGTGGTCGTAGGCTTTAGCCATGGCGGACACACTGGGGGTGTCGGGGCAGGGGTGGGGAAGAGCCAGCTCTGGTAGGCGGGATTGCAGGGCTGGCGGGGCAGAACCGCAGGAGCCGCAGCCAGGAAGTTTTCCTCCCTCTCCGCCCAGGCCCCAGGAAAGAAGAGAGGCGGCCCTGCTGGCGGCTCCACCCCTCTCGCCTGCGGAAAGGCCAGTCCAGTTGCCACAGAGGGCCAGTCCCTCTCTCTGTTCTCCCGGCTTCATGCTGACCGTCGTTCTTTTTTTACCTTACTCTTCGAAAGAGGAACTTTAGAGTGATTAGAGGAAGGGGAAAAATAATTTTGCCAATAAGGATGGAGATGGGGTGGCGCTAGAAGTTGACAAATAGTTGAGGCATTATTCAAAGAAACCTTCTGAAGTTTGAGTTAAAGGTCCTAGAGCCTTACTTAGGATCAGCGTTGCATGTCCTTAAATCTATGAATCCCAACTCCCTTTCAAAAGAAGCGGGATGCCGAGAAGTGGGAATTAATTTGCTATCTGCCCCCTGGTGGAACACAATGAGAATTTTTGAACGATAAAAATATCAGCTGCACTTCCTGGCAAACCTCCAAGCCACCCAGACGCATTCTGGGGCTACGATTGAAAACTAGCCTGGAATTTACTCTGTAGCCCAACCTGCCCTTGAAGTCGTGGCAATCCTCCTGCCTCAATTTCCCAAGTATGACGATTACAGGTGTGAGTCCCCAGACCCAGCTTTCCAGCGTCTTTTAAAGGGAGCCGGTTTTCCGGGCAGAGCTCCTTGTACCTCGCTATGAATGTGTAGCTTCGGCAATCAGGAAGAACTTGTCTATAAAGAACAATTTTATCTTTGTTTTTGGAAAAATCACTCCAAAGGAACTATCAAAACAAAACCACCTGCATTTCCAACAGTGGCTCAGGAGCATAAAAATGTTTATGGGTTGCGAGAAGGCTCTTTTGTTATTTCACTTATCGTTGCGTCATGTTCTGTGTCTACATTTATCCTTCCTCAAAACAATGTATTCATTACTTTGTTCATTGCTGCAACAAAATACCTGACAAAGACAGCTTAATTAAGTGAGGGTTTATTTTAGTCACTGTTAGAGGGCACAGTCCATACGACTGGAGGAGCTCGAGGCATCTGGGCACTTTGTGTTTGCAGCCAGGAAGCAGAGAGAGATAAAAGTTGGTGCTTAGCTTCTTTTCTCCTTTTTATTCATCCTGGGACCTCAACATGGAATCATGCCTGTCACTCACAGTTAAAGTGGTTCTTCCCACCTCAATTAACCCAATCTAGAAACTTCCTCTCAGACAAGTGCAGAGATTGGACACCTAGGTGATTCTACATCCTGTCAATTGAAAATCTGTGTTAACTACCACACACCACTATTCTTATTCTGTTTCCCTCATTCATTCATTCATTCATTCATTCATTCATTCATTCATGTGTGTTTGTGTGTGTGGGCACATACGTGCTATGGTGAGATTGTGGAGATGAGAGCATAACCCATGGGTTTGCTCCTGTTCTTCCACATGGGGGTTTGGGCTCAAACCACCCTAAAGCCATCTCACTAACCTATTTATTTATTTATTTATTTTTATTTATTGACAGAGTTTCCCTGGAGTCCCAGCTGACCTGGAACTCCTTCTGTAGACCAGGCTGTCCTTGATCTGACAGAGATCCATCTACCCCTGCCTCTGAGTACTGGGATTAAAAGAATGCACCATTGCCAGGGGTGGTGGCATATGCCTTTAATCCCAACACTTGGGAGGCAGAAGCAGGTGGATCTCTGTGAGTTCAAACACCAGCCTTGTCTACATAGTGAGTTCCAGGCCAGTTGGGGCTACAGGGAGACCCTGTCTCAAAAAGACCCAAATAAAGAAAATAAATAGAAAATAAAAATAGATAAATAATAATAAAAACAAAGAATAGCAGGTAGAGTTGCCTGCACAGGACTGGATCTGTCAACATTCTGTCATAGATGAGGGAGGGGTGGGGTCAAATCAAGGAAGCCCAAAGAGGCCAGCTCCTCCATGGGCAGCTATTAGCAGTTGATGGATACTTTGGGGAGAGTCATTGTTGTCAATGGTGTAATCATTGGGGAAATAGCTGTGGACAGTCTACACTCTTGCCCATGGTAGAAACCCTGGTTAAGCTCTCGGAGGGGGAGCAGGTCACAAAACAAAACCCAAACTGTGGGAACGGGGATTTACTGGTGGGGTTTTATTGGGAGGAAAGAGATGGTGTGACCAAAATGTACTATGGAAGAAACTGTCAACTACGCCTGGTCAGAAGAAAAATAAAAAAATTTTTTGTCTTTTTGAGATAGGGTCTCCCTTTAGTCCCAGCTGGCCTGGAGCTTGTAGACCAGGCTGGCCTTGAACTCACAGGGATCCACCTGCCTCTGCCTCCCGAGTGCTGGGATTAAAGGCGTGCACCACCACGCCCGGCCTAAGAAGGTTCTTAGCCAGCAGGGTGTGGTGGCGCATGCCTTTAATCCTAGCACTCGGGAGGCAGAGGCAGGCAGATCTTTGTGAGTTCGAGGCCAGCTTGGTCTACAGAGTGAGTTCCAGGACAGCTGGGACTACAGGGAGACCCTGTCTCGAAAACACCAAAAAAAAAAAAAAATAGAAGGTTCCTAGCCACCATATCAGTGCTGGGAATCAAACCAGGGTCCTCCGCAAGAGCAGTCAGTGCTCTTAAATGCTGTGTCATCTCTCCAGCCCCAGAAGAAGAAATTATTATTATTATTTTTTTGTATGTGTATGAATGTACTGTCTGCATGTAGGTTTGTGCACCTGTGTCTTGCAATGCCACTGAGGTCAGAAGAGGGTCTCGGATTCCCCTGGAACTGGAGTTCTCCTGGAATTGGAGTTACAGACGGTTCTTAGCCACCACGTGGGTGCTGGGGATTGAACCCGGGTCCTCTGCAAGAGCAGTCGGTGCTCTTAACCACTAGGCTATCACTCCAGCCCCAAGAAGAAATTTTTTTTTTATTTATTTCTGTATGTGTATGAATGTACTGTCTGCATGTAGGTTTGTGCACCCGTGTCGTGCAATGCCACGGAGGTCAGAAGAGGGTTTTGGATTCCCCTGGAACTGGAGTTCTCCTGAAATTGGAGTTTCAGACGGTTCTTGGCCATGTGGGTGCTGGGGATTGAACCCGGGTCCTCTGTAAGCGTGGTCAGCGCTCTTAACTGCTAGGCCATCTCTCCAGCCCCAAGAAGAAAATTTTTAAAAAAGAGAGAAGCTGCAGTGACATGGTTCAGTGGATGAAGGTACTTGTAGCCAAGCCTGATGACTTGATTTCAGTCACCAAGATTCCATGTGATGGAAGGAGGAACTGATCCTTGAAAGTTGTCTTCTGATCTCCACACATGAACCATGACACACACGCCCCCCCCTTACTGTTATAAATTAAAATTTAGCCGGGCATGGTGGCACACGCCTTTAATCCCAGCACTCAGGAGGCAGAGATAGGTGGATCTCTGTGGGTTCATGTCTGGCCTGGTCTACAGAGCGAGCTCCAGGACACCTGGTACTAAAAGGGAGACCCCGTCTCAAAAATACAAAAAAAAAGTGTAAAATAAATTAAAATTTAATAAAAATTTTAATTAAAAAGAATAGCCAGGGTGGGATTGTGGCACATGTCTTTAATCCCAGCAAATGGGAGGCAGAGGCAGGTGGATCTCTGTAAATTCAAGGCTAGCCTGATCTACATAAAGAGTTCTAGGCAAGCCGGGACTACATAGTGAGACCTGGTCTCAAAACAACCAAAAGAATAAACAAAGAAAATTATTCCTAAAAAAAAAAAAAGAAAAAAGAAAATTATTCTTTTGTTTTCATTGATTGCTTTGAGAAAAGTTCAAATTTCTTTGTATTTTCATCTTATTTTCTTTCTTGGATCTGGGTGTTTATTTCCAAGCAATGTGTTATTCCTGCTTCTCTCTCTGGTATGTACCTTTCACTGGAAATTCATCTCATGGCATCATCTCTGTAGCTCTCAAAACCTTGGCAACAATGACATTACCACCTCAATTATGCCAAGCTCTTTCTGGCCTTAGGTTTTTTTTTTTTCTTTTATCCAATACTGGGAATCATGTATGCTAGGCAAGGGTATCATACATGCTAGGCAAGCACTCTACAAACTGAGTTACATCTTTGCCCCCCTCACCAAGATTTCTACTTTTTGTAGCCCTGATGCCTAAGGATTGGGAATAAATGAAAGATGAAGGCTGAAGCATCATTCTATAGGACAATGACCAAAGGTTTAAGATGTCCACTTGTGCCAGGCATGTTGGCACACGCCTTTAATCCCAGCACCCGGAAGGCAGAGGCAGGCTGATCTCTGTGAGTTCATGCTGCTTTTTTACACAGGACCCAAGCTTGGTGTTTGGTTCTTACCACCCATGTTGGAAAGCTTACAATCACCTGAACCGCCATCTCTAGGAGGATCTGACCCCTCTGGCTGACTCAGACACCTGTATTCATGTATACATACCAACACACAGACATGGATGTGGTTAAAAAATAATAATAAAAATTTTATGACAGGCATGGTGACACACGCCTTGAATCCTAGCACTGGGGAGGCAGAGGCAGGTGGATCTCTGTGAGTTCAAGGCCAGCCTGGTCTACAGAGTGAGCTCCAGGCCAGCTGGGACTAAAGGGAGACCCTGTCTCAAAAAGATCAAAATAATAATAATGATAATACATTTTTTTAGAATGTCCACTTGTCATAAAGGAGGAATCAGATGACCAAATGACACCTTTAGACTTTGCTAATTCTGAAGGAAAATGATGAGACCAGATACCTGGATTCCCATCAGGAGCCCACTGCCAGCAGGATGGTAACCAGCCAGCTCTTTGCAGGAAAGCTTTGTGGGTTGTAGTTTTTTTTATATAATTTTTTTAAATTTTTATTTATTTTGGTATGTGTATGAATGTACTGTCTGCGTGCAGGTGTGTGCACCCGTGTCGTGCAATGCCGCGGAGGTCAGAAGAGGGTCTCGGATTCCCCTGGAACTGGAGTTCTCCCGGAATTGGAGTTTCAGACGGTTCTCGGCCGCCATGTGGGCGCTAGGGATCGAACCCGGGTCCTCTGAAAGAGCGGTCAGCGCTCTTAACCGCCAGGCCATCTCTCCAGCCCCGGGTTGTAGTTTTTGTTCATTTCAGTGAACTACATAATCCTATCATGGCTGATACCAAAGTAGCATCACTGAACGTTGGCAAAAATCTGGTCTTGTGGGGCTGGAGAGATGGCTCAGGGGTTAAGAGAACTGGCTGCTCTTACAGAGAACCCAGTTTCACTTCCAGTGCCCACATGGTGGCTAACTTGGTAACTCTAGTTCCAAGTTATTTGATGCCCTTTTCTGACCTCCTCCAGGATTGCACTAAATGGGTGCACTTATACACATGCAGGCTGCTCATACAAATATTATATTATTCCTGGACTAGAACAACTTCTGAGGAAATGGCAGTTAGGCTGAAATCTGAAAGATAAGGACCCAACATGCAAACACCTACAGGAAGAGAATTCTAGGGTGAAGGAAGAAATTGTGAATCGAAAGCAAAAAACAAAGGGCTGAAGCTCAGCAGTAGAGTGCTTGCGAGGCATGAACAAAGCTCTGGGTTAGGACTGCATACCCCCACTCCCAATACACAGAGACACACAGGCACACAGGCACACACAGAGTGGCACACTAGGTAGAGTGGTGTATCTGCAATCTCAGTGCTTTTGAGGTG
>VZQC01006181.1:450097-500841 GCA_009823505.1 Rhizomys pruinosus | reverse complement strand
AAAAAAAAAAAAAATAGAAGGTTCCTAGCCACCATATCAGTGCTGGGAATCAAACCAGGGTCCTCCGCAAGAGCAGTCAGTGCTCTTAAATGCTGTGTCATCTCTCCAGCCCCAGAAGAAGAAATTATTATTATTATTTTTTTGTATGTGTATGAATGTACTGTCTGCATGTAGGATTGTGCACCTGTGCCATGCAATGCCACAGAGGTCAGAAGAGGGTCTCGGATTCCCCTGGAACTGGAGTTCTCCTGGAATTGGAGTTACAGACGGTTCTTAGCCACCACGTGGGTGCTGGGGATTGAACCCGGGTCCTCTGCAAGAGCAGTCGGTGCTCTTAACCACTAGGCTATCACTCCAGCCCCAAGAAGAAATTTTTTTTTTATTTATTTCTGTATGTGTATGAATGTACTGTCTGCATGTAGGTTTGTGCACCCGTGTCGTGCAATGCCACGGAGGTCAGAAGAGGGTTTTGGATTCCCCTGGAACTGGAGTTCTCCTGAAATTGGAGTTTCAGACGGTTCTTGGCCATGTGGGTGCTGGGGATTGAACCCGGGTCCTCTGTAAGCGTGGTCAGCGCTCTTAACTGCTAGGCCATCTCTCCAGCCCCAAGAAGAAAATTTTTAAAAAAGAGAGAAGCTGCAGTGACATGGTTCAGTGGATGAAGGTACTTGTAGCCAAGCCTGATGACTTGATTTCAGTCACCAAGATTCCATGTGATGGAAGGAGGAACTGATCCTTGAAAGTTGTCTTCTGATCTCCACACATGAACCATGACACACACGCCCCCCCCTTACTGTTATAAATTAAAATTTAGCCGGGCGTGGTGGCACACGCCTTTAATCCCAGCACTCAGGAGGCAGAGATAGGTGGATCTCTGTGGGTTCAAGGCCGGCCTGGTCTACAGAGCGAGCTCCAGGACACCTGGTACTAAAAGGGAGACCCCGTCTCAAAAATACAAAAAAAAAGTGTAAAATAAATTAAAATTTAATAAAAATTTTAATTAAAAAGAATAGCCAGGGTGGGATTGTGGCACATGTCTTTAATCCCAGCAAATGGGAGGCAGAGGCAGGTGGATCTCTGTAAATTCAAGGCTAGCCTGATCTACATAAAGAGTTCTAGGCAAGCCGGGACTACATAGTGAGACCTGGTCTCAAAACAACCAAAAGAATAAACAAAGAAAATTATTCCTAAAAAAAAAAAAAGAAAAAAGAAAATTATTCTTTTGTTTTCATTGATTGCTTTGAGAAAAGTTCAAATTTCTTTGTATTTTCATCTTATTTTCTTTCTTGGATCTGGGTGTTTATTTCCAAGCAATGTGTTATTCCTGCTTCTCTCTCTGGTATGTACCTTTCACTGGAAATTCATCTCATGGCATCATCTCTGTAGCTCTCAAAACCTTGGCAACAATGACATTACCACCTCAATTATGCCAAGCTCTTTCTGGCCTTAGGTTTTTTTTTTTTTCTTTTATCCAATACTGGGAATCATGTATGCTAGGCAAGGGTATCATACATGCTAGGCAAGCACTCTACAAACTGAGTTACATCTTTGCCCCCCTCACCAAGATTTCTACTTTTTGTAGCCCTGATGCCTAAGGATTGGGAATAAATGAAAGATGAAGGCTGAAGCATCATTCTATAGGACAATGACCAAAGGTTTAAGATGTCCACTTGTGCCAGGCATGTTGGCACACGCCTTTAATCCCAGCACCCGGAAGGCAGAGGCAGGCAGATCTCTGTGAGTTCATGCTGCTTTTTTACACAGGACCCAAGCTTGGTGTTTGGTTCTTACCACCCATGTTGGAAAGCTTACAATCACCTGAACCGCCATCTCTAGGAGGATCTGACCCCTCTGCCTGACTCAGACACCTGTATTCATGTATACATACCCACACACAGACATGGATGTGGTTAAAAAATAATAATAAAAATTTTATGACAGGCATGGTGACACACGCCTTGAATCCTAGCACTGGGGAGGCAGAGGCAGGTGGATCTCTGTGAGTTCAAGGCCAGCCTGGTCTACAGAGTGAGCTCCAGGCCAGCTGGGACTAAAGGGAGACCCTGTCTCAAAAAGATCAAAATAATAATAATGATAATAATACATTTTTTTAGAATGTCCACTTGTCATAAAGGAGGAATCAAGATGACCAAATGACACCTTTAGACTTTGCTAATTCTGAAGAAAAATGATGAGACCAGATACCTGGATTCCCATCAGGAGCCCACTGCCAGCAGGATGGTAACCAGCCAGCTCTTTGCAGGAAAGCTTTGTGGGTTGTAGTTTTTTTTATATAATTTTTTTATAATTTTTATTTATTTTGGTATGTGTATGAATGTACTGTCTGCGTGCAGGTGTGTGCACCCGTGTCGTGCAATGCCGCGGAGGTCAGAAGAGGGTCTCGGATTCCCCTGGAACTGGAGTTCTCCCGGAATTGGAGTTTCAGACGGTTCTCGGCCGCCATGTGGGCGCTAGGGATCGAACCCGGGTCCTCTGAAAGAGCGGTCAGCGCTCTTAACCGCCAGGCCATCTCTCCAGCCCCGGGTTGTAGTTTTTGTTCATTTCAGTGAACTACATAATCCTATCATGGCTGATACCAAAGTAGCATCACTGAACGTTGGCAAAAATCTGGTCTTGTGGGGCTGGAGAGATGGCTCAGGGGTTAAGAGAACTGGCTGCTCTTACAGAGAACCCAGTTTCACTTCCAGTGCCCACATGGTGGCTAACTTGGTAACTCTAGTTCCAAGTTATTTGATGCCCTTTTCTGACCTCCTCCAGGATTGCACTAAATGGGTGCACTTATACACATGCAGGCTGCTCATACAAATATTATATTATTCCTGGACTAGAACAACTTCTGAGGAAATGGCAGTTAGGCTGAAATCTGAAAGATAAGGACCCAACATGCAAACACCTACAGGAAGAGAATTCTAGGGTGAAGGAAGAAATTGTGAATCGAAAGCAAAAAACAAAGGGCTGAAGCTCAGCAGTAGAGTGCTTGCGAGGCATGAACAAAGCTCTGGGTTAGGACTGCATACCCCCACTCCCAATACACAGAGACACACAGGCACACAGGCACACACAGAGTGGCACACTAGGTAGAGTGGTGTATCTGCAATCTCAGTGCTTTTGAGGTGGAGGTGGGAAAATCAGGAATGTGTTCAAGATCATCCTTGACTATAAAGTTCATGGCCAGCCTGGACTTCATGAGATCCTGTATCAAAAAAGGGAGAGGACTAGAGAGATGGCTCAGTGGTTAGAAACACTGGCTATTCTTGAAACAGACCCTGGTTTGAATCCCAGCACCCACATGACAGGTAACAACTGCCCACGACTCCAGTTCCAGGGGATCTGATGCTCTCTTCTGTCCTCTGCAGGCACTGCACAACATACATGCAGGCAATACACACATACATAGAAAATAAAAGTAGCCGGGCGTGGTGGCGCATGCCTTTAATCCTAGCACTTGGGAGGCAGAGGCAGGTGGATCTTTGTGAGTTCAAGGCCAGCCTGGTCTACAGAGTGAGTTCCAGGTCAGCTGGGGCTACAGGGAGACCCTGTCTCGAAAAGACCAAAAAAAAGAAAAGAAAAGAAAAGAAAAGTAATATAAATATTCAAAAAAAGATTAGGAATCTAGGAATAATACTGGGAAAATGATGTGATGATGTAAACTGTCTTAATGTTTGTTGAAGACAATTTTGTAGCATTCCTTAACATATAATTGATCCATTTCTAGAGATTTTCCTACACACACAGTCACACAATTACAAAAGGGGGTGGGGGTGGAGAGAACCTCGGGGGCTAAGAGCACTGGTGCTCTTCCAGAGGATCCAGTTCCCAGCACCCACATGGTAGCTGATGGCATCTTTCTTGGGGGTCTTTTTGAGACAGGGTTTCCCTGTAGTCCCAGCTGTCCTGGAACTCTTTTATGTAGACCAGGCTGGCTTTGAACTCACAGAGATCCACCTGTCTCTGCCTCCCAAGTGCTACGATTAAAAAAAAAAGAGGAGAGAACGCCTTTCCCAACAGGTGGAGGGTGCCCAGTGCAGACACTGCTGGCCAGTTTTACCACAGGTGCTGAACAAATTTAATCCTGGCATTGGGGAGCAGAGAAGAACTCTAAAAACATTTAAAATACTTTAAGTCTAAATGTACAAAACAGTGCAGAGACAGTATGAACCTCAGAATTAGATTTAACAGTATTGTCATATTTACCTCGAAGTTTTACTTGCATATTAAACAACAGATATCAGATTCACCCCTTTCCCCTTTGGCTTCTAGGTGAATCTAAGAAATGTGTACATTTTCCTGTATTACCACAATATTATTTGCACTCCTACGAGGCTTATCATGGACTAAAGGGTCTCCCTTTAGTCCCAGCTATCCTGGAGCTCACTCTGTAGACCAGGCTGGCCTTGAACTCACAGAGATCCGCCTGCCTCGCCTCCCAAGTGCTAGGATTAAAGGCATGCGCCACCATGCCTGGCTGTATCTTTTATTTTATTATCTTTATGTGTATTCATGTATTGCCAGTAGGTGTGTAGGTGCGCCCATGTTGTGCAATGCCTCTGGAGTTGGAGGAGGGCACTGGACTCCCCTGGAAACAGATATACCAACAAACAGTTGTTAGCCATCCTGTGGGTGCTGAGAATTGAACCTGTGCCCTCTGCAAGAACAGCCAGTGCTTTTAACTTCTGAGGCATCTCTCCAGCCTGAATATCTTTTATTTATTTATTATATTTTATTTTATTCTTTTTTTTTTTTTTTTTTTTTTTTTTTTTTTTGGTCTTCCTTCAAGACAGGTCCCCGTGGATAGTCTTCCCGAGCTGTCCTTGGAACGTCACTCTGTAGACCAGGCTGGCTTGAACTCACAAAGATCCCCCTAGCCTCTGCCTCACAGGAATCGCGTAGGAATTAAAGAAGCGAGGCTGCTGGGCGCGTCTTGTGCGCCGCACATTTCCCAGTGGAGGCCAGGTGATTGATGTCTTGTGTTTATGTATATGGTGTTTTGGCCTGCTTATAAGTTGGTAGCATCATGGGTTGTGGGGCGGGACAGTCCTGTCTGTGCTGGCAGAGAGCCTAGTGCGTCCTTTTGGGTCAGGCCCAGAAGATGGCTATTTGGAAGGGTTGCTACCGCGGCATGGTGGGACCGCGTATGTGACGTGAGGCTTAGCAGGCAGTGGTGCAGGTTACCATGTGAGTGGCTGGGAACTGAACCCAGGTCCTCTGTATGGCCAGGCTAAGGCACTGCCCTCCAGGAGCCATTAACTCACTGAGCTCTAGGCCACACTCAGTCCAGCTGACGGGCCTACGGCTAGACAGCAGTTGATCTTGAGTATAATTGGTTCTCAGTTCTCTTGTCTGCCTGGTACTTTATGAACGTCTTTGTTGCTGAGATTCCAGGTGCTTAGGGAGCCTGAATCCTCCCCTTGTTGGTTATCCCTGGGCTGGGTCTTAGAAACAATGCTCTAGACCAAGTGCGCCTTGGGGGAGAGACTCACAGAATACCACATGCCTCTGCCTCTGCCTNAGGTCAGAAGAGGGCATTCAGATCCCTTGGAACTGGAGTTACAGACAGTTTGTAGCCACCATGCATGTGGCGTCTGTGAATGGGGCTGGGTCCTCTTAACAGCAGCAGCCAGCACTCTTAACTGCGAGCCATTTTCCAGCCCCAACTTTTAAAATTTTCAGACAGGATCTCCCTATGGGCTTAGCCCTTGGCGTGTTGTAACTCGGTATAGCGTAGATCAGGATGGCTTTGTTTTATTTTTTTACATTTTTTTTTTTTTTATTTTTTTGGATTTCTTCAAGACGGGTCTCCCCGTGATCGCCCCAGACTGGCCTGGAAGCTCACTCTGCATAACCAGGGGGCTTGAACCAAAGAGATCCCCCAGCCTCTGCCTTCTTGAGTGTTAGGATTTAAAGGCGTGCACCACCATGCCCAGCCTTTATTTATTTATTTATGGTTGTTAGCTGCTATGTTGTTGCTGGGGATCGAACCTGCGGTCCTCTGCAAGAACGTCCGTAGGAGTCTAGGAGTGAGAAACGCGGATGTCGATGGGTAAGATGGAATTGATGAGAAACCTCGAAGCCCCCAGGCTCGGATTTAATTACAGGAGATAAAATGCAACTAATTCCCTGAATGGGCGCTTTTTTGTCTTTTTAAGTCAGGTTCTCCCTTTAGTTCAGCTGGAACTGGACTAGATCAGATTATCCTATGCTCTAGCATTGTTATTACGGGAAAACTAAACCAACTGCAAAATGGTAACGAATACTGATAATTGAAAAGTTAAAAAAAAAAAAAAAGTCCTTAGATATAGCTCCTCGCTAGAGTTTACCTCCGCGGTCCCAGATGTCAAAGGGTGGAGGAAGGGCGTGCTGGCGCACGCCTTTTATTTCCCAACTCAGGAGGAAACAGAGCAGCAAGGACCTCTGAGGATCCAGGGAGGAAACAACGCTCTTTTCGACTTTTTGTTTCAAAAATCTTGTTTCAAAAAACAAAACAAAGTGCAGTAGGAAAAACTTAAAGTAGCTATTTACCTGACAGCAACTAAATAACCACAACTAGATACTGACACTCTCTCCATCTACGCAATGCGCGTAGTCTTCAGAGACCTTCCAAAAATGGCAGTTCATGTCTCCTTCCACTGCAAGTCGAACCTATAGCAGGACCTTCCCAAGATGGAGTCATAACGCGCTATCGTCATTTCCTGTGGAATTCCGGATATAAGGAACAGGATTTCCGCTTTCGCTCCTTTCCGGCGGTGACGACCTCCCTACGAGAACATGCCTGTGAGTCCCTGCGCCCTGGCTTGGGCCGAGTTCTGGCTTTGCGTCGGACTCTCCCCTCTCGCAGATGTCGGGTCGTAGAGGGTCGACCTTTAAGCTCCGAATTTCTTAGGACTTAGCTCCAGGCACTGCGGGGGCCCCTGGGCCAGCTGCGTAGACCGCAGTGGAGGAGATAAGATGGCGGTCCAGCTACTCAATACTAGGGGCGGCGAGGGGCGAGGAACCCCAGTGTGTGCCCCTTTCACCGTTAGTGTCTAAATCTCTGCGTTTCTGCCCCTCTCAGCTCGCAAAGGACCTCCTTCATCCCTCTCCGGAAGAGGAGAAGAGGAAACACAAAAAGAAGCGCCTGGTGCAGAGCCCCAATTCCTATTTTATGGACGTGAAATGCCCAGGTGAGGAAGTGGTTTGTTGTGTGGGGGAAAGCATTGTTTCTCAACAGTCAGGGAAAATTAATACTGTAATTCTGTAGCGTCCTATTCCTGAACTATGCAGCCTCAGTTTCCTGGCCATTTTTTTTCTTTTAGAATTCGAATGTAGAAGACTAGTGATTTGTTACATTGTGATGTCGAGTTCAGTACTGTTGTGTCTTTGTTAGGAAACAATAAGGGGATGGTAACTTGGTAAAGTAGAGCAAGTTTACACTTGAACTTTGAACTGCTTTTTTCTTTTTCAGGATGTTATAAAATCACCACGGTCTTTAGCCATGCACAAACGGTAGTCTTGTGTGTTGGCTGCTCCACTGTCCTCTGTCAGCCCACAGGTGGAAAAGCACGGCTCACAGAAGGTATATACTCTTTTTTTTCTTTTTTTTTTGCTTTTTCGAGTCAGGGTCTCCCTGTAGCCCCAGCTGTCCAGCTGTTCTGGAACTCACTCTGTAGACCAGGCTGGCTTTGAACTCACAAAGATCCGCCTGCCTCTGCCTCCCTAGTGTTAGGATTAAAGGCGTGCACCACCACGCCCGGCCCAGGTATATACTCTTAATGTTGGGTCTTTGGAAATGGGTCATGTATAATGTAAAATACCAGACAAGTAAAGAAGTGTATTCCACTGTGGGGTATTACCAGAAGTTGATTGATCTCAAGGCACTGTTACCTAAAGCTGGGGTGAGTGGGCTTGTGAAAAGAGGTTCCAATTGGCCCATGCTAATAAGGAAGTGGTAATAGGGGTGTGTGCTTGTAGAAAGTAGAGAACAGATTGAATCATGGGGCATTGCCAGGCTAGGTTGGCTGATGTCAGGTAACCTTTGAACCTTTTTCTTTTAGGATGCTCCTTCAGGAGGAAGCAGCACTAAAAGTACCCTGAATCAAGATGAGTGAGAAACCATCTCAATAAACACATTTTGGTTATAAAGTGTTTATTGTCTTCTTTAACTGGTAGGAAATTCTGTCAAGTATTGAAGGGCAACCAGAAGAGTGGAATACTATTATAGGTCCTTGGGGGCAAGTAAGTGGCCGAGTACCCAAAACTCATATTTAAGTTAATCAGCCTAGGGTCCTTTATTATAGTATGCAGAATCTTTGTTTTGGAGGCTTAGTGTAGCTTTACTGCTTGTGTGGGATTAAATATCTCCATTCCTCGACAATTAAGGGGGACTTTCCCAAGTTTAGTGCTTTATACTCCATAACCAGTGTTGTAGCCGGCTCTGTACTAGTGGCGGGTTTGGACTCAGGAACTGAGGGGGAGAAGATGTGATATAAGAACCTATAAGAAAAAAGGGAGGAAGGAAGATAGTGAAGAGTTGTAAATGAAAAACTGAATGGGCTTCAGAAGGATAAGGACATTGGTTCTTTACCTGGCTGAGGTGTTCCTATAGTTGGTACATAAACAGCTGGAATAGTCTGTATCCTGTTGAGGAAGGCATTGTATGCTGGAAAAAGGAAATGCCATGAAAAAAAGGTTTATGTGATTTAGTTGCAGGAAGGCCTTGAAGATTAAAGTCCTCTAAAATGAGATGTAAGGTCAAGCCGAGAACCCTCTGACCCTGAACGTGCTGGGCATGTGCATGTTCCCCCTCAAAAGTAATTGCTCTCCTGGGTGTGGTGATGCACACCTTTAATCCCAGCACTGGGGAGGCAGAGGCAGGCTGATCTCTGGGAGTTCAAAGCCAGCCTGGTCTACAGAGTGAGCTCCAGGCCAGCTGGGATCAAAGGGAGACCCTGTCTCAAAAAGATTTAAAAAAAAAAAGTAATTGCTCTGATTAGTCTGCCCTAGAAAGAATACTGGTGTATATTGAGTTTTCTTGTCATTCTTTAAATATGATTGTAGCATATGCATTTTCAGCTATAAGCAACTTAGAGATGATTTAAACTGGGAATATTGTACCAGTTTATACAAGGTTCTTGACTTTTTTAGATTTACTTTTTGTTTGTATGAATGCTTCACAAGTATTTATGTAAGTGTGGTGTCCATGGAGGCCAGAAGAGGCTGTTGGAACATGGGAACCTAATCCAGGACTGCTGAATCATCTCTCCAGCCCCCAAGCACTTGAATTTCCTCCCTCTGTAGCTACTGAAGGATGACAGTTGAGATACTCATTTTAGAGGTATTTTTCTTTCAACTTGGGCTAAAAGATAGGAAATGCGTGCGTAGGCAATATTACTATATTGTATTCTGGTTATACCTTAGTAAAGGTAGCTGAGTGAATTCTACTTAAGCAGCAGTCATCTAGGCCTTGTGTCTAGTGTGTTGCTTCTTGCTTGTAAACTGAAGGGTCCACTAGGTAATTGGTCTAGGAGACTAAGTCAGTGTCAACTATTTGTCATGAACTAGTTGAGATAAAGAGTTAATTTTCATCCTTATTTAGGGCTGGAGAGATAGCCTAGCGGTTAAGAGCACCGACGCTCTTGCAGAGGAGCCGGGTTCGATCCCCAGCACCCACATGGCGGCTAAGAACCGTCTGTAACTCCAATTCCAGGAGAACTCCAGTTCCAGGGGAATCTGAGACCCTCTTCTGACCTCCGCGGCATTGCACGACACGGGTGCACAGACCTGCATGCAAACAATACATTCATACACATACAAAAATTAAAAAAAAATTAAAAAAAAATTAAAAAAATTTTCATCCTTATTTAGTTTGAAATATTAAGTCAGTTTCCAAGTCAAAGTCCATGTAAACTTACCTAGAAAGATGAAAGCAGTTGATGCCAGCACAGCAAAGAGAGTAAAGAGGAGGATCTGGTAAGAACCAACAAAATGCTTGAAGACACCTGAACCATCATAGTGATCTGCATTGCCTTAATAGGACAAAATACATACAGTTAATATCCAGAGAGGGTGGTGTCTTTGAAAATGTGGTCATAAGACCACATTAAAGACCTGCACCATCTTTAGCTTGGATTTTTGTGTGTGTGTCTGTGTGTTTTTCTTTAAGATTTATTTGGGCCCAATGGCACACACCTTTGGGAGGCAGAGGCAGTCAGATCTCTGAATTTGAGGCCAGCCTGGTCTACATAGTGAGTTCTAGGCCAGCTGGGGCTAAAAGGGAGACCCTTTCTCAAAAACCAAAAAATTATTTTGTCTTCTCGAGACAGGGTCTCCCTGTAGCAAAAAATTTTTAGGGGGCTAGAGTGATGGCTCAGTGGTTAAGATTACTGTTCTTGGAGAAGATCTGGGTTCAAATCCCAGTACTCACATGGCAGCTAACTGTTAATTCCAGTTCCAGGGGATCTGATTCCCTTTTCTGGAGGTAGGCTTAGGAATGCATGGTGTGGGTGCACTTGCATACATGCATGTAATACACATAAAATAGAAATACAGGCAAAAAAATGATTTTTAGGGCTGGAGATCTCAGTGGCTCAGCTGTTTCAAGCACTGGCTGATCTTGAAAGGGACATGGGTTCAGCTCCTAGCACTCTTAACAGTTGTTAGGCAACTAAAAATTATAGTATAGGGAGATCCTGTCTCTAAAAGAAAAAAAAAAACCTTGGTATTTAACTCTAGTAGCTATTGCCTTTCATTTTTACATATAATCTTATTTATTTTTTAACATGTAATCTTATTTGTGAACATGTGTATGCCCAAGTATGCATGTGAAGCTCAGAGGTTATCAGCCACCTCTGGGTTTTGTTTTTTATCTTTTCAAGACAGGGTTTCACTGTAGTCCTAGCTGTCCTGGAACTCGCTCTGTAGACCAGGCTGATCTTGAACTCACAAAGATCTGCCTGCCTCTGCCTCCCAAGTGCTAGGATTAAAGGCATGCAGCACGATACCCCAGCGCCACCTCTGTGTTTCTATCCTAGATTGCTTAACATACTGTGAGATAGGGAGATAGTTGAGTCAAAATGCTTATATAAGCATTAGGATCTGAGCTACACTGGTGTGTTATACCTGTTAGCATGGCTGGGGACACGGGCTCCCAGGCTAGCTAGTTATCCTCACCTCAGCTGCAGACCTTGTTCAGAGACCCTATCTCAGAAGGTAGATTGCTCCTAGGTAAATGATGCCTTAGGTTGACCTGGTCTACACACACATACTACATACATACCACATACATGTACATGCATAGGAACACATCTCTGATTACCTTCTGCTGCTTAAAGCTTGTCTTTCCATCTGGCCTAGTGACCCACATACCTTTAATTCCACCACTCCCTATATCCCTAGCTGGCCTGGAACTGTTGTGTAGGCATCTCTCTGCCTGCCAAGTGTTGGAATTAAAGGCATGTGCCACTATGCTCAACTGTATTATCTGCCCCCCAAAACTGAACAGATTGACTAGAGTTTTTGTTTTCATTTTTTTTTGTATGTGTATGAATGTACTGTCTGCAAGTAAGTTTGTGCACCCATGTTGTACAATGCCTCGGAGGTCAGAAGAGGTTCTCGGATTCCCCTGGAACTGGAGTTGGAGTTACAGATGGTTCTCAGCCACCATGTGGGTGCTGGGGATAGAACCCCGGTCCTCTGCAAGAGCAGTTGGCGCTCTTAACCGCTAGGCCATCTCCAGCCCCCTACTAATTGTCCCACTACTGGCGGGACAGTTTCCTCACATTTTTTGTGCTTAGGTATGCCTGCTAAACATAGTCTGTCCCATTGGGCTATATAGAAATTGCTTATACTGCTGGATTGGCTATAACATATACAAACACATCAAAAGCTTCCTTGACTCCGTGGTTGCTTGCTGCCAAGATGACCTGAGTTCAGTCTGTGGAACACGTTGCAGTAGAGGACAGACTCCCTCTGATTGTCCACACATGCACACTGAAGTATGCACAGACATGTAAATGTCAACATTTTCTTGGGGGTCTGGAGAGAATGACTCAGCAATTAAAAGTATTGAAGGATTTGGGAGAGAATGTGAATTTGGTTCTCAGTACCACATGGCTAACTTTTTATTTCCAAAGGGATCTGACGCCATTTTCCATGAAGCCTTAGGTTTGATCACACGAAACCTGACATGGTAGTATATAATCCTATAATAGCACTGGGAGGCAAGGGGTGGAGGCAGGAGAATAATACTTGAGGTTGTCTTCAGTGGCTAAATTCTGAGTTGAAAGCCAGCCTGTCTTAAAAACCTTGGCTGGAGAGGGCTCAGCAGTGCCTGCTGCTCTTAGAGATCTGAGTTCACAGCACCTAGGTCAAACTGCTCAGAGCTGAATTCCAGGCCAGCCAAAGGTACATAGTGAAACCTTGCCTCAAAAACCAAATAACCAAACTTTTTCTCCCATTAAAACACTAAAAGTTCATCAAGACAGCTTACTGAACCTCATTTAGTGACCATGGGAAGGGAAAACCCCAGTGTGGAGCACAAGGGTAGAACTGATGGCGGTTTGGGCTTGCCAAGGAGGAGCCTTCAGATATGACATCTTTTAGCCTAATAAAGAAAAAAAATTAAAAGTTCAGCTTAATTCACCTCTGGTAATTACTGAGGGCTGAAGTGGACAATTACTGAGTGGCTAAAGTATAAAAAGAATGGTTTTCTGGCTTTGCTAACACCTCTTTTCATTTGTTTCAATCCCATTTAAATCCTTTCTAAACTGGATACTGTCCAGAATTAGGATTTAGGGGAGTTAAGTTTTGCTCTGGGTAACTACATTTGCGAGCTGCCTAATTCGTGAAGATAATCTAAATACTTTTAAGGAAAACAAAACTCAGAAGTTTTGCTTTTTTTGAGATGGAGTTTGTCTTCTGTACCCCTGGCTGGCCTTGAGTGGTAATCCCTTTGCCTTGAGCCTCCAAGTGCTTAGCTCACAGGATTACAGGTGTGTCCCACCAAACCTGGATAGTTTTGTTCCCCTAGCTCTACCTGTATTCATAGTCCATTCCAGTCTGGCCTTTGGTGCTCTCCCATCCCCAGACAAGTTCTCAAAATCATTATCCTGCTTCTGCCACCTTAGTATTGGAATGACAGGCATGTGCCACCACACTTGCCCCAAAAGTGTAAAATAGGGTAAATAGTATACTTAACAGAATTGACTGAGCTGGGGATGTAGCTTAATAGTAGAGCACCAGAGCACTTGCCTGGCTATTTCCTAATGCCATGTGGTCTATTCCCAGAACCACAGGGTTAAAAAATAATTTACATGAAAGTACAAGGAAATTTGTTATATGGTAGTATGCATAACAAAGGTCACAAATTTAACTTCTTTTGAAATGGTATAACTTGATTTTGAGATGGGACCTTGCTATATGTGTAGCCCAGGCTGGCTTTGAATTCCTGCTTCAGTCTCCCAAACACTGGTATTACAGGCATGGGCCATCATGCTCAGCTTGTAACTTAGTATTAAGTATAAAATGTAGCTGAGGCTGGGATGTAGCTCAGTTGTTAGGGTGGCTGCCTAGCATGCAGGAAGCCCTGGGTTCACAAAAAAGGGTGTGCTGGTGCATACCTGTATTTCCAGCACTCTGGAGGTTGGATAAGGTAGGAAGATCAAAAAAAAAAAAAATAAATTTGTAATGACTATATGTGTAGCCCAGGCTGGCTTTGAATTCCTCTGCTTCAGGCTCCCAACACAAGTTTTTACAGGCATGGGCCATCAATGCTCAGCTTGTAACTTAGTATTAAGTAAAATATTAGTACTAGGCTGGGATGTAGCTCAGTTGTTAGGGTGGCTGCCTAGCATGCAGGAAGCCCTGGGTTCACAAAAAAGGGTGTGCTGGTGCACACCTGTATTTCCAGCACCTGGAGGTTGGATAAGGTAGGAAGATCAAAAAAAAAAAAAAAAAAAAAAGCTGGGCATGGTGGCGCACGCCTTTAATCCTAGCACTTGGGAGGCAGAGGCAGGCGGATCTTTGTTGGTTCAAGGCAGCCTGGTCTACAGAGTGAGTTTCCAACAGCTGGGGCTATAGGGAGACCCTGTCCCAAAAGACAAAAAAAAAAAAAAAAAAAAAAAGGTCAGGAGTAGAGGTAGGTATCTGTTGCCAAGTTCAAACAGGCTAGCTTGGAGTACATGAAACCTTGTGTCAAACAAAACAAAAAACTAGCTTGTTAGATGTGGGTGCTGGAGAAATGGCACAGCAGTTAAGAGCACTGGCTGCTCTTGCAGAGGATCCAGGTTCTGCTCCCAGTACCCACATGATAGCTAACTTGCACATATGTACATGTAGGCAAAATAAAAAGTAAAGCCAGGGGCTGGAGAGGATCAGTGGTTAAGAGCACTGGCTGCTCTTCCAGAGGACCTGGTTTCGATTCCCAGCACCCACAAACACTTGTTTTTTTCTTTTTTTTTTTTTTTGGTCTTTTTGAGACAGGGTCTCCCTGTAGCTCCAGCTGTCCTGGAACTCACTCTGTAGACCAGGCTGGCCTTGAACTCACAAAGATCCGCCTGTCTCTGCCTCCCGAGTGCTAGGATTAAAGGCGTGCGCCACCACGCCCGGCCTAACAACTTGTTTGTAACTGCAGTTCCAACACCCTTTTCTGGCTAGCAAGGGCTCTGCAGGACACTGGTGTGCTTATACACATGCAGGCCAGATACTCTTACAGATAAAATAAAAATAAATCAATAGCCAGGTGTGGTGGTACACACCTTTAATCCCAGCACTCAAGAGATAGAGGCAGGTGGATCTTTGTGAGTTCAAGGCCAGCCTGGTCTATATACCCAGTTCAGGCCAGCTGAGGGGCTACATGGAGACCTTATCAAAAAAAAAAAATTAAAACTGGGTGTGGTAGCACACTCAACTCACAGGTTTAGTCCCAGCACTCAGGAGGCAGATCTCTGTGAGGAGGAGGTCAGCCTGGTCTAATACTGAGTTCCAGCTGGGGCTACAGGAATATCTTGTCTCAAAAAACTGGGGCTGGAGAGATGGCCTAGCGGTTAAGAGCGCCGAGCGCTCTTGCGGAGGACCCGGGTTCGATCCCCAGCACCCACATGGTGGCTGAGAACCGTCTGAAACTCCAGTTCCAGGGGAATCCGACCCCTCTTCTGACCTCTGCGGCATTGCACAACACAGGTGCACAAACTTGCATGCAGGTACAGTCATACACATACAGAAATAAATTAAAAAAAAATCCTTTGGTCCCTGGAGAGATGGCTCAGCGGTTAAGAGCACCCACTGTTCTTGCAGAGGACCCGGGTTCGACTCCCAGCACCCACATGGCGGCTGAGAACCGTCTTTAACTCTAGTTCTAGGGGAATCTGACACCCTCTTCTGACCTCCGTGGCATTGCACAACATGGGTGCATCAACCTGCATGCAGACAGTACACTCATAAATAATAAATGTTTAAAATTTTTTTTAAAAAATCCTTTTAAAAAAGGTAGATGGGCTGGGTGTGGTGGTGCAGGCCTTTGATCCAGCACTTGGGAGGCAGAGGCAGGTGGATTTCTTCAGTTCAAAGCCAGCAGGGAGACCCTGTGTCAAAAACAACAACAAAAGGTAGATGGGTGTGGTGGTATATGCCTATAATCCTGGTACTCAAAAGGTTTTAGTCCTTGGGAAGATTGCTGCAAGTTCCAGGCCAGTCTGGCCATCAATAAGACCTTGTCTATTTTTTTTGTCTTTTTGAGACAGGGTCTCCCTGTAGCCCCAGCTGTCCTGGAACTCACTCTGTAGACCAGGCTGGCCTTGAACTCACAAAGATCCGCCTGCCTCTGCCTCCCAAGTGCTAGGATTAAAGGAGTGCGCCACCACGCCCGGTGCTTGGACCCTATTTAAAAAAAAAAAGTTGTTAAAGATGCTCATGCTCTAGCTAATTTGAATAATCTTGACCAAATGCTTTCCATTAAAAAAATTGTAATGCATTCTTTCTAGATAGAAATCCAGGGTGAAGAGATGACTCAGTGGTTAAGAGCACCGGCTGCTTTTGCTCTTGCAGAGGACCTGGGTTTGGTTCCCAACACCTACATGGTGGCTAACAGTTATCTGTAACTCCAGTTCTAGGGGATGCAGTGCCCTCTTGTGACTCCATGGGCAGGCATTGCACAACATGGATGTACTTACATGCATAAAGGCATTAATGCTCATACACATAAAATAATAAAAATAGAAATCCCCAATGCTCACCTGCACCAGGTTTATCCTTCATAGCTCTGACTACCACAGCCTCACTTTGACTGGTAAGTGCGCAGGAAATGTTAATGAAGACAGGTGATGCCATCTGCTCAAAGGCAGTGAAGTTGACTGCTCTTACTAGGTAGATAATCAGGCCTGTCATGAGGGTAGAGTGCTTGTGTCCAGAGACTGTTAGGGATGGGGTGCTGGGGAAGACCTTGGAGGGAAGAAAACACCATTTATTCGAAAGAAGCTGGGTCAGTGTTGTCTCAAATAGTATAAGAAATTTCAAGATTGAATTTCCAGCTAGCCATCTGAGAAGTCATTTACTTTTTTACCACCTTAGATGTATTAAAAGATAAAGGATGGGGCCGGGCATGGTGGCGCACACCTTTAATCCTAGCACTCGGGAGGCAGAGGCAGGCGGATCTTTGTGAGTTCAAGGCCAGCCTGGTCTACAGAGTGAGTTCCAGGACAGCTGGGGCTACAGGGAGACCCTGTCTCGAAAAGACCAAAAAAAAGTATAACTTTTTTTTTTTAAGTAACAGAAAGCAAACACCTGGTCTCTGGTACCATCTTAGTTCAGGCATTGACACATACCTCTAGGCTCTCAAGAACTCTGTCCACTCCCAGGACTCTGATCTCCCCTGTGTCTTTGTGGCGAAGAAACAATTCTGACTGGTTCATATAAAAGGCTGGGATGAAAGGAATGAGGATTCTTTGCATTCCATTCTTGCTACGTTCACTGACCAGGGTGGCCCACCCATAGACTGAAGTGTCAGCCACACTGAGGGCTTGGCGTAACTCTTCTGATTTCTGTCGAACCTTGATAAGGCAGACGTAGACCCCTGAAAAAAAGGAGGGACTGAGCAGAAGGTCCAGAGGCTCAACTGAGACAACTGAATTAGGATAGGAAGAATGTGGGAAGAGAAAATGTGAACTCAGTGTTGAGCATTTGGTACTGGTACTGTACTGAAAACACCAGAGAAAAGCCACAATTGAACTTGCCTAACAGTGTTATTACCAGTAAGTCAATATGTCGGTGAATATTAAATAATAGGGCACAGTGGGGATGGGAACGAAGGGCAAAGCATGCAGAGGGAGAGAAAAAACTTTTGGAATTTGGTTTCGCCACCTCTCTGTAGTACCTTCCCTGCTGATTAGGCTTCACATGTGCTTTGTCACTGAGCCATACCCTCAGTACAAAAGCTTTCCTCTATCTGCAGCTCCCGCTGTAGTGATGAATAGCCAGTGTTTAACAGTTTGCTGAATGAATCTTACTTCAGTGGTTGCTCATTACTCATAACTTTTCAAGCCAAGTCGCCTAGGATCAGAGAGCCCCTATGATGTAGTATTCTCCTGCTTATACCTTATATATGATACAGTCATACAGAGAGAGAGACAGACAGACAAGACACACACACGTGATATATATTTTTGCAATAGAGATTTCTGTTAGGTCTGGGGTTCCCAGAATCCCAAGGGGCACAAAGATGCCCACTTCCTCCAGAGGCTGTCAATCTTATGACCTCTTCCTCTGTACCTGAGGCCCTGCCCCATGGCTATAACTGGGTGGGCCCAGTTGCCATCTTGCCCCTGCTCGCCTGTCTTTGGTTCCACCACGTGTCTGCAGCACCTCACATAGAAGTAAATCATGTTCCTGGAGTGAGTTAAGCCTCATGTGCCTTTTATCTGGGGATTCATGCCTTTTTATAACCTAATAATTCCAACCCTCTTTTTGCTTATTATTTTGAACACGGTCTCTGCTTGTTGTCAGGCTGCCCTGCATTTCAAGTAGGCCTTGATTTTGTGAGCCTCCTGCCTCAGCCTTCTGAGTGCTGGGATTAGAGGTTTGTGCCATCAGGCCTATCTAAATTCTAAAGCCATCCCAGTGTCATATTATTTCTTGCTAATGCCATTCATTTGCTTGGAGTAGTCAAATGCTATGATAATATGTTGAGGATAAAAGATGTATTGAACACAGTCCAGACCTTCAGAGAACAGGAACCAAAAGATAGCAGTACATGAGCTGGGCCTGGTAGTGCAGGCCTTTAATCCCAGCACTCAAGAAGCAGAGATAGGTAGACCTTTTGATCTTGAAGCGAGCATGCTCTACATAACAAGTTCCAGGCCAGCTAAGTGGGACCGTGTCTAAAAAAAAAAAATAATAATTAACTAAATTATGGAAAAAACACAGAGTATTCTAAGGAGACTTGTGTTAAAAGTTGGTTGGGGGCTGGAGAGATGGCTCAGCAGAGGACAGGGTTTGATTTCCAGCACCCACATGGTGGCTAAGAACTGTCTGTGAACCGGGCGAGGTGGTGCACACCTTTAATCCTAGTGTTTGGGAGGCAGAGGCAGGCAGATCTCTGTGAGTTCAAGGCCAGCCTAATCTACAGAGTGAGTTCCGGGCCAGCTGGGGCTATAGGGAAACCCTGTCTCAAAAAAAAAAAAAAACAACAACAACAAAAAAAAAACTATAAAAAAAGTTGGTTGCGGGGCTGGAGAGATGGCCTAGCGGTTAAGAGCGCCGACNTTCCAGGAGAACTCCAGTTCCAGGGGAATCCAAGACCCTCTTCTGAACTCCGCGGCATTGCACGACACGGGTGCACAGACTTGCATGCAGACAGTACATTCATACACATACAGAAATAAATAAAATTAAAAAAAAAAAAAAACCTCAACGTGAAACCCAAAACTCTGGAGGCGATAGAAGAAAAAGTTGGCAGCAGACTACAAGACACAGGCATAGGAAAAGACTTCCTAAATCAGACAGCAGCTGTGCAAGAAATAAAATTGACAATTGACAAATGGGATCTCATTAAACTCAAAAGCTTCTGTACATCAAAAGAAACGATCAAGGAAGTGAAGAGAAAAGCCACAGAGTGGGAGGAAATCTTCACCACAGATACATCGGACAAAGCATTGATTTCCAGAGTATATAAAATACTCAAAGAACAAAGAAGAAAACAAATGAATCAAAAGATGGAGCAAAGAGCTGAACAGAGACTTTACAAATGAGGAATTAGAGATAGCTGAGAAACTTTTTTTTTGGTATTTTTGAGATAGGGTCTCCCTGTAGCCCCAGTGCTAGGATTAAAGGCGTGCGCCACCATGCCTGGATATTTTATTATTTTTATTTTATCTGTATAAGTGTATTGCTTGCATGTATGTAAGTATACCTGCATCATGCAATGCCTGTGGAGGTCAGAAGATGTTGGATCCCTGTAACTGGAATTACAGACAGTTGTTAGCTGCCATGTGGGTGCTGGGAATCGAACCCAGGTCCCCTATAAGAGCAGTCAGTGCTCTTAACTGGTTTTTTTATGTCATCTTTCTTTTTTTAATTTATTGGTTTATATATTTTTTATTTATATATACCAGTGCCCTGGTACCTGTGCTTCAGGAGGTCTTGGGAGATCTCCAATCTCAAGACTCACACAACCCCACCTTTTATATCAGCTGGGAGGATAACTCTGCCCCCACAGCCACAAAAGCCAATTAAGTCAAAGACAACTAGATTAACTGGATTAAGTCAAACAACAATCTGCCTTGCTGAAGCACCCAGCTCCTACGTACCTACCTGCACTTCAAGAGGACTTGGGAGATCTCCCTATTTATTTATTTTTTATGTGTATGAATGTACTGTCTGCATGTAGGTTTGTACACCGTGTTGTTCAGTGCCTTGGAGGTCAGAAGAGGGTGTCATATTCCCCTGGAACTGAGGTTAAAGACAGTTCTCAACTGCCATGTGGGTGCTGGGGATGGAACCCGGGTCCTCTACAAGAGCAGTCAGTGCTCTTAACCACTAGGCCATCTCTCCAGCCCTATTTATTTTTTTATTTTTTTATTTTATTTTATTTATTTATTTTTTGGTCTTTTTGAGACAGGGTCTCCCTGTAGCCCCAGCTGTCCCGGAACTCATTCTGTAGACCAGGCTTGCCTTGAACTCACAAAGATTCACCTGCCTCTGCCTCCCATGTGCTAGGATTAAAGGCATGCGCCACCACGCCTGGCTATTTTTTATTTTTTTTAATCCTTTTGTTTTTAAAAAGAAGAAAGTAGTAAGTAGGTGATTTTTTTTTATTAATTTTATTTATTTCTGTATGTGTATGAATGTACTGTCTGCATGCAGGTTTGTGCACCCGTGTTGTGCAACGCCGCGGAGGTCAGAAGAGGGTCTCGGATTCCCCTGGAACTGGAGTTCTCCTGGAATTGGAGCGTTTTTCCAGAAAGTGGTGTCCTTTATCCCTCTTTCCCTGAACTGTGTCTTCATACCGTTGCTGAACTCCACAAATATCTAATTGTCTTGCTCACGTGTAGTTACTAAAGTTCGTGTTGCCCCACATCAGGTTATGCCGGATTGTCAGGGGTTCTGTATCTATGAGCTAATTGCCGTATTTAAGTTTTGTAAATAAATAATACCTATATTTCTGGAGTGGCTATTGTACGAGTCTACTACTCAGATTGCCCGGGTCTTCCCAACACCATTTTTGTGGTAACCTTCGGTTTCACCTTAGAACTCCCTTTTCGGTTGTCGAGTCCTTCTTTGACCTGGTTCCAACCGTGTTCACAAACTATCTCCCGTATTCCACCCGTAACCCCACTCTCACTCCCACCACATCCCTCTCCTTTTTTCAAACCACAATTTCTTTTCAACTTAACCCAACTCGTCCCTTTTTCTTTCTCATCCTCCCGTTCTGTCAGTATTCTTTGCATCTGTTTCTTCTCTCATTCCTTTTCGCCCTGCCTTCTTTTTTCCTTTTTCCTTTCTACCTTTCCACCCTCCCCACCCCTTCCCCCCTCTTCCCCTTCCCCCCCCCCCTCCACACCATCCTCTGTTTTGCGTATGGTCCTCTTTTCAAGCGCCGATCTTCTCTTTATTGTCCCATCCACGTCCTTTCTCCCTTCTTAACCGTTTTGGTCCAATTACCCTTTCTACCTCCCTTCCCCCTTCCCCACTATTCCCCACCTTATCTTCCTCCCACCCATCCCTCTTGTGCTCCCAATTCTTTTCTTCTTCTCCTTTTTTTCTCTTTCTTCTTCGTTTATTTTCTTTCTCCTTGCTTGTCCCTTATTTTTTTTTTTTTTTTTCTCTTTCTCCTTTCTTTCTCTTCCCCTTTCTTTTTTCTTTTTTCCTCTTTCTTCTTCCTCCCTTCTTTCTTTTCTCCTTTCCCCCCCCCACTCCCCCCCTCCCCCCCCCCTTCTCTCCCACCCCCCCCCTTTTTTTTTTTTTTTTTTTTTTTTCTTTCTTCCCCTTCTTCCCCCTCTCCCATCTTTCCCCTCTCTCCCCTTTTTTTCTCTTCTTTCTTCTTTTCCTCCCTTCTCTCTCCACCCCCCCCCCCCTCCCTCTTTTTCTTTTTTCTTTCCTCCCTTTTCTTCTTTTTTTTACCCTCCCCCCTCCTCCTCCTTCTCTTTCTTTTTCTTTTTCTCCTTTCCTCTTCCTTTTCTTCTTTCCTTTTTTTCATTTCGTTTTTTCTTTCCTTTCTTTTTTTACTTTCCTTCCTTCCTTCTTTCTCTCCTTCCCTTTCTTCTTTTTTTTCTCCCTTTCCTCCTTTTTTTTCTTTTTTTTTTCTTTTCCTCTTTTTTTTTTTCTTTTTTTTTTTTTTTTTTCTTTTTCTTTCCTTGTTCTCCCTTTCCCTTCTTTTCTTTTTTCTTCCCTTTCCCTTTTCTTCTTTTTCCTCTTCTTTCCTCCCTTTCTTTTTTTTTTTTCTTTTCCCTTCCTTTCTTTTTCCCTGTTTTTCTTTCATTTTTTCTCTTTTCCTTTTTTTTACCCTTCCTCCTTTTTCCCCTGTTTCTTTTCTTTTTCTCTTTTTTTTTTTTTTATCTCCTTTCTTCCTTTCTTCTCGTTTTTTTTTTTTTTTTTTTTTTTTCTCTTCCTTTTTTTTTTTTTCTTTTTTTTTTTTTCTCTTTTCTTTTTTTTTTCTCTCACCCCCCTTCCCCTCTCTCCCTCTTTTTTTCCCCCCCTTTCTTTCTCTTTTTTTTTCCCCCCCCCTCTTTTCTTTCTTTCCTTCCCCCTTCCTTTTCTTTCTCTTTTCCCTTCCTTTTTTCTTCTTTCCTTCTCCCCCTTCCTTTTTTTTTTTTTCCCTCTCCTTCTTCCTTCTTTTTCTCTTTCCCTCCTTTTTTTCCTTCCCTCTCCTCTTCTCCTTTCTCTCTTCTTCCTTTTCTTTCCTTCCTTTTTCTCTTCTCTTTTTTTTCTCTTTTTTTTTTTCCCCTCTTTTCTTTTTCCTCCTCTTTTTCTCTTTTCTTTCCTTTCTTCCCTTCTTCTCTTCCCTTTTCTTTCCCCCTTTTTTCTTTTCCCCCCCCCCTTTTTTTTTTTTCTCTTCTTTTTTCCTTCCCTCCCCTTTTCCCCTCCCCTCCCTCCCTCTTTCCCCCAATTTTCCTCCCTCTTTCCCCCCCCCCCTTTTCCTTTCTTTCTCCTCCCCTTCTTTCCCTTCCCCCTCCCTTCTCCCCCCCCCCTTTCCCCCTCTTCTCTCTCCCCTCCCTCCCCCTTCCCCCTCCCCCCTTTCTTCTCCCCTTCTTCTTTCTCTTTCCCCTTCCTCCCTTCTTTCTCCCCCTTTCTTCTCCCTTTTTCCCTTCTTTTCCCTTTCCCCCCCCCCCTTTTCCTCTTCCCTTCCCCCCCCCCTCTTCCTCTTTTCCCTCCTCCCCCCCCCCCCCCCCTTCCCTCTCCCCCCTCCTTCCTACCCCCTCTCCCCCCCCTCCCCCCCCTCCTCTCCCCCCATTTCCTTTCCCTCCCCCTTTTTCCCTCCTTCCCCCCCTCTCTTTCCCTCTCCTTCCTCCCTTTTTCCCCCCCCCCCTCTCTTTTCCCCTTCTTTTTCTTTTCTTCCTTCTTTTTCCCCCTCCCTTCTCTTTTCCTCCCTTTCTTTTCCCCTCCCCCCCCCCCTCTTCTCCTTTTCCCCCTTCTTTTCTCCTTCTTTCTCTCTCTTCCCCCTTCTCCCCTCTTCTTTTCTCACTTCCCTTCCCCCCTCCCCTCTCCCCCTCTTCCTCTCTCCCCTCTCCCCCTCTCTTTTTCTCCTTTCCTCTCCCTTCTTCCTCTCCCCTTTCTTCCTTTTCTCTCCCTCCCTTCTTTCTCTCCTCCCCTCCATTTGTTTCCCTCCCTCTCCCTTCCCTCCCCCTCTCCCTCTCCTTTCTTTTTTTTTTTTTTTTGAGTTCCTTCTTCCCCTTTCCTCCCCTCCTCCCCTCCTTTCTCTCCCTCCCTTCCCCTCTTTTTCCCTCTCTTCTCCTCTCCTTTTTCCCCTCCCTTCCTTCCCTTCACTCCCTCTCCTTCTCCCCTCTCTCCTTCTCAGAATCGGATGGTAGTAGACTTTTAGTTAGTTAGAATAAGAATAGACTTAGAATAGCTTCAGGACCTTAGCATGGTTTTAGATAGCATAGAAGTGATTAATTTTTACTATATTAATTTTCCCAATCCATGAGCATGGGAGGTTTTCATCTTCTGATGTCTTATTCAATATCCTTCTCAGGGGTTTTTAACAATTTTTTTTTGTAGAGCTCTTCTTTGGTGTCTTTAGTTCGTTTGTTGTTCCTAGGTATTTTATTGTTTTGAGGCTATTGTCCCCTTTTTTTTTAGGTTATTTTGAGTGGGAAGATCTCCTTGGATTCCTTCTTCAGTTAGTTGTTTGTTGTTGGCGTAAAGAAAGGTAACTGATTTGTCTGGTTACGTTTGTGTCCTTCCACTTTACTGAAGCTCTTAATATTTCTAGGAGTTTTCTGGTGGAGTTTTGGTTTAGTTAGTTTTTTGTGTTTTTTAGCATCCCTTAATAAATCATCCCCTATCATCTGCAAAAAAGGTTAGCTTGACTTCCTCTTTTCCCATTAGTTCTCCTTCTCCCATTTCCTTTTCTTGCTTATTGCCCTAGCAAGTGTGTTTCAAGCATATATGAAGAGGAAGGGTAAGGGAGCAGCTAGCCTCTTGCCAAGTTTCTACCTTTATTTTTTATTTATATATATATTTTTAAATTTTCTTCCTTTCTTTTCGATGTTTATGAATTTGATTTACCTATCTGCTTGCATGGAGGTCTGTGCACCCTTGTTGTGAAATGCCGTGGAGTTCAGAAGAGCCTGAGGGTGTATGGATTACCCGTGGAACTGGCAGATAGTAGTTTAGTTCTCATGGAATGGTCTTAGTTAAGTAGTACGTTAGTTGTGTCACCCCCTCCGTATTCCATTGGAAGCATATAGACAGCGTTATCCTCCAGCAATGTTACAGACCGTTCTCCAGCACCCTCGCCATTGTGGCATTTGTGTGTGCTTGGGGTTATCAGAAACCTGTGGCTCCTCTGCAGAGCGTCCCGGTTACTGTTGCTCTTAACCGCTAGTCGGCCATCTATCCAAGCCACAAGTTCATCCTTTAAACGGGAAAAATGTTTCTGTCATTTCCGTTTCCCCATTTAGGATGCTATTGGCTGTGGGTTTCCTTGTATATGGCTTTGATTTTAACATTGAGGAATGATCCCTCCAATCCAATTCCTCCTTCGGACTTTCTTTAAGCAATTTTCTTTACTTTCTTTAAGCATGAATTGAAAAGGCTCTGGTTTTGTCGTCACAAAGGCTTTTTCCGCATTCATTTTACGATACTTCATTTGGTTTTTTTTGTCTTTCAAGCCATTTATATATTGATTATTTATTGATTTTCATAGTGAAAACATCCCTGCATCTCTGGTATGAATTCCAACTTGGTCATTGATGATGATTCTTCTTGATTTGGGTCTGTTATATGCGATTTGACGTCTCCGTTTAGAGTTTTTGTACTGTGTTCCTTCATGAGATACGGTTTATAGTTTTTCTTTCCCTTTGGTTGTATCTTTCTTCTTTGCCTGGTTTGGGTAAAATAGAATGTGATGCTTGCTTCATATAATAGAAGGAATTTGGGCGAGGCAAATTGGACCCTCTGTTTGTTTTCCGTTTAAACGATTTGGTAATAATGGTGTGTAAATCTTTTTTGCAATGTCAATGTTTGGTTAATTTAGTACGAATAGAATGCTGCCCGTGTGTGAATGGATTTGCTTTTTGTGAGTGAAACCATCGGGGGTCTCCCTGCTGGGGCTTTTTTTTAGTTCCGGGAGGTGTTTATCTTTTATTACATCTGCAATTCCCTCAGGGAAATGTTTCTGTTGAACAAGGAGGGAAAACAAACTGGGACTGGGAGTGATGGCTTCACGTCATGCTTATTTTGTATATACTTTATATACTATTAGATCTATATATATATATATATTGGATATATATATATTTGGGCCAACTTCTCTGTCTAGTTTGTTTTCTGTGCTGTTGAGAAAACCATTGACTGGTTAAACCTTTCAACTTTGGGAAGAAACAATAATGCAACGGAAAAATAAATCTTTACTTCAGCTGACACCTTCCCCTTCACCGATTCCTATCCCGAGGGTTTGCCTAGGGCAGGAACTTTGGCAGAGCTGAAGCGCGACTATGGAGGTCGGAACAACTGCGCTCTGGCTCTTTGCTCCCCGGGATCATGGCGCCACGTTCCTTCTACAGTACAGCCCACCTGCCCATATTTCACTGGGCCCTCAAATCCTTACCCTTTTAATTTTATGCCACAGAGTCCAGTCTAATGGAGGCAGTTCCCCAACTACATTGTTCCTCCTTCGAGATACTCTAAGTTGTAGCAAGTTGGGACCAAAAACTAATATATCGGGTACATAGACACACATATACAATATTACAGGAAAATAACATACTAGGTTTTGCTAATATGCACAAAACAAGGAACACAGTATATTACTTATCTGAAATAGGCTATATTATATTATTGCTGCGTGGGCTTTTTTGGGAATCGAGAAGCCAATAGTGAGGATTGATAACCGCGTCATTAAGAAATGAAAGTTGCCAAAAGAGAAAAGTTTATAACGATCAACAAAAAACGCAGTGCCAGACCTCATTGAATCTTTATAATTTGGAAAGGAATATAACAAAAATCTATTGATCTAACGACAGAAAACTCAACTTGTGGGTGCTATAACCTATAAAGAGTGGTCCTCAACATTTAATTTTGATTTTGTATAGAGATCTAAGGTGCCTCCCCGTTCCTCTTGCAGGAAGAAACCTTAGGTTCGAGTCCTCTTTCACAGCACCCCTCACTGGAGGCTAAAACACTCTTTAAACCAGTTCTGGGGATCTGGTGTTGGTAGCCTGCACGAGTGTGTGCTGTGTCGCTCGCGACCCCACCTTAAAAATGGCGCCGACTTCCTGAGACACTACTCCAATGCGTTCCCCTGCCGTTTGACTCCCTTGCATTGGAGGACCGAAACTGCGCCTGACTACTATCTATCTAAGGCTCCCACCTTTACATGCTCCCACCTTTAACATGCAAATGAGCCGGCCTTCCTCCTTGCCCTCCTCCGCTGGGCGGGCCCCGCTCTGGGCTCGGCATCGGGACAGTGTACCTATCCAGAGCATACACGAAACCCTCTAGACTGCTATATCCGCAGTGCCCCTTCCTCATTTCAGGGTTCTTCTCACAAAATAAGAGTCGTGTTCCACAATAAATACTGATGCAGCAACGATCCTGTTGTCGCGGTGAAGTTTCTTGCCGTGAGATTGCTGTGGCTGACAAGTGGTTCGCCAGAAAGACCGGGGGAACGGGGGGAACCCTTGCCTCGCTGTTGCCGAGAGGATCCCCTTCGCTTTCGAAAGAGGATTCAGCAGAAACCCTTGGCTCAGGGAGGAAGTTCTTTGTAAGGTTAGTTCTGAGAGATACGCTTTTCAATGCCTCCTCTGGACTGTTTTTGGAGTGCACTGCTGATTGTTTAACGCCCTATGAGCTATTGTCCTTGTGGCTTTGTTTTGTGCCCATAGAGGTTGGTGTTGATTGTGGCAAGTCAGTCAGTGGTAGATAAACTGCATCGCCCCCCTTCACCCATTTTTGCGTGTTACTCAGAGGTACATAACCTGCTTCGCCTTTGCGGACTACACTCATGGGTAATTCCCATTCCCTGGTAACCGCTCTTCGGGTCCTTAGTGGAGCGGCAGCTTAAGGGTTTTGCCAAGACTCTTAATAGTTTTGTGCCGGAAGTGGACCGCTGTGCCCCTTGGTTTGCTCTACGGGGTCGCTTTCTCTCCCCAGTTGGGATAAGATCAGGGGCGAATTTGACAGGGAACAGCGTGAGGGTAAATTAAAACCAGGGACTATTCCTCCTTGGAAATTGGTTCGATCTTGCCTACAGGACCAGAATTGCCAGAGTCGTTAGGAGGGACACGGGTCCTTTCGGACTTCAGGACAGCATGTCCGACAGATACGGAGTGATATTAGGCCGGCCCCAAAAAAGAAAACTTATGGGGCTGAAAAGCCCGTGAAAAGGACAGAGCTCATAGCGCTAGGAAGGAGACTTTATACCCTTTTAAAGAGTTGCAAGCTTTAACTTTAGACGACTCAGATTCTAATGAGGAACTATCACCATCTGATGGGGAAGTTTTAGAGGAACAAGCAGCCCGTTACAAAAATGATCATATCCACCCTACTGGGCGCAAGGGCAAAGTAAAACTGAAAGTAGATGGACCTTATAGTCCCTCCTTGCCCTCAGCTTCTCCGCCTTATGCATCTGGGAACTGCTCCACCTCCTTTTGTTCCCCGGAGCCGCGACATGCCATGAGGCAAATGTTCCAATATAGAGAATGCCTGAGGGTGACGCGCTTCCAAAACCCCCCATCAGCCAGTTAAGTAGACTATAACCAGGTAAGGAATTGGTCCGTCGAATTCAGTGCGTTGCCTATTGATTGTGAATGCTATTCAATGTTTCTCAAGTAGATCGCTTGCCAGTTATTGCAATGACCACCCACACGGTACTGGCAATATATTGATAAGGCTTCCCCCTCACCATTTGGCCAATATCTGCATGCGAAGAGTGGGGGGGGGCCTGCTTTGGCCCATTGATGCTGTCCGGCGCCCTACGCCCGCTCTAACGCTACAGCTGGAGGCAAGGCAGCCCGATGGACATTTGACATGCTTACTGGTCAGGGAGAAAATGCTGCTGATCAGACCGGCTTTCCACTTGCGGTCTATAGCCAAATATCAACTGCAGCTTTGCTAGCCTGGAAAACATTAACAACTAAGGGAGAAGTCTCGGGCAATTTAACAAAAAAAATTCAAGGCCCAAGTGAGCCCTTCTCTGACTTTGTTGCTAGGCTCCTAGAAACTGCAGGGAAAATTTTTGGGGACCAGGAACAGGAAATGCCCCTTATAGAGCAACTCATTTTTGAACAATTCACTCAAGACTGTCAGGGCTGGAGCCGGGCGTGGTGTCACCACGCTTTAATCCTAGCACTTGGAGGCAGAGGCCGGCCGCTCTCTGTGAGTTCCAGGCCCGCCTGGTCTTCCAGAGGATTCCAGGACAGCTGGGGCTACCGGAGGACCCTGTCTCGACAAAAGCCAAAAAAAAATGTTTGTAAATGTAAAGAGTCAGAAAAGACAGGAGCAAGTGTTTTTGAAGTGGGACTTATGGTAGTAACCCAAAGGATAGACCTAGTCCAAAAACAAATAGATGTATTGTGACAACTGGCCCAACTTGGTTGCGAGTGGAAATACCCTGACTGTGTGTAACCAGCCATCCAATATCAATAATTTTCACAAAACGCAAAAAAGCAAATTTGTCTAAACAGTTGTCCAGTTATCTTTTAGGACATTGGACTGGAGAATTTGAAAGCTTGATGATGAATCAACTCCGATGGTGGCGATTGTCACCGTAAATTTGACCAGAGTGGATGTCTCCCTTGCTGAAAGACTGTCTTCCTGGATCGCCACCACCGCCTCACATTTTAAAGAATGGGCGGGGGTAGCAGGGTTGGCCTTTTGTTTTGTGGAGGGATTGTAGTTCTGCTCTGGATTATTTTGTGCCCGTTCCGCACCCAAATCAGCGGGATAAAGTAGTCATTGTGCAGGCTCTTGCAGCATTAGAGGTAGGCTCCTCCCCAAACATTTTGGCTTAGTATGCTGGAGGAGTAGTCAATGACGGGTAAAGCCTACTGCAAGTATTACAAACCTAAGACAGGGAGCAAACCAGCACCTGTACTAGCAGAGGCTCGTGGGACGCTGCGAAACTCTGTTGGTTGGGCTCACAGGACGCTGCGAGAAATCACCAATTAATAAGCTGTTTGCTGTCCCCATGACGGGTAAGGAATACCTCTTCACGGGAAACCTAAGACAGGCATTCTCCCAGCTATTAATAGATAAGGGGGAACTGTTTGTAGCCTGCACGAGTGTGCTTTGTCGCTCGCGACCACACCTTTAAAATGGCGCCGACTCTGAGGCACTACAAGCCGTTTCCCGCCTTTGCCTTTGCATTGGAGAAACTGCGCATGACTACTAGTCCTTAAGCTCCCGCCTTTAACATGCAAATGAAGCATCATCGGGACAGTGCACCTATCCCGAGCATACACGAACCCTCTAGAATGCTATATAAGCAGTGCCTCTTCCCCATTTTGGAGTCCTTCTCACCATCGAGCTGCTGCACAATAAATACTGCTGTAGAAGAATCCTGTTGTCCGCTTGAAGTTCTTGCCGGTGAGTATGCTGCGCGTGACAATTGGACCTCCGTTCCTGCCTCTACGGGCATTGCATATGCTGGTGCACTTGCACAAGCATGTAGGAATACACATAAATAAACCTAATATGAATATTAAAAAAGAAACTCAGCTGGGCATGGTAGCACATGACTTTAGTCCCCACTTGGGAGGCAGAGGCCGGGTAGATTCGAATTAAAGGCCCGCCTGGTCTACATAGCTCGTTCCAGGCCCAACTTGGGCTCCAGGGGACCCTGTTCAAAAAAGACCAAAAAAAAAAAAAAAAAAAAAAAGAAAGAAAGAAACTCAATATCCATATATCTTAAAGTAAACAACAAAAACCCAAGATTAATAATAAACCTAATCAATATACATATCTGCACAAAGAAGTGTTCTCAATGAGAAAAGGTCTTTTTTCGAAGACAAGTCGCCATGTAGCCCCAGATGGCCTGGAACTACTCTGTGACTCCAGGCTGGCCTTGAACTCACAAAGATCCGCCTGGCCTCTGCCTCCAGAGTGCTAGGATTAAAGGCTTGCGCTACCACCCCCAGCAAGGTCCTTATGCATGGTAAGATGTCTGTTATGGTACTCGAGCTACAACACCCTTAGCCTGGATGAAGGTTTGTGAAATCAAATCACCTATTATGGGGGCTGGAGAGAATGGCCAGAGCGGTTTAAAGGCGCCGACCCGCTCCTTACAGAGGGACCCGGTTCGATCCCCCAGCACCACATAGCGGGCTGAGAACCGTCCGAAGCTCCAATTCCATCCAAGGAGAACTCAGTTCGCGGGAATCCCAGGACCCTCTGCTGACCTCCGCGGCGTTGCAGCAACACGGGTGCAACAACCTGCATGCAGACGTACATTCATACAATACAGAAATGGAAATAAAAGTAAATAAAATAAAAAAAAACATTTTTTTTTTTTTTTTTTTTTTCTTTTCTTTTTAAAAACAAAAGGATTTAAAAAAATAAATAGCCAGGCATGGTGGCGCATGCCTTTAATCCTAGCACATGGGAAGGCAGAGGCAGGTGAATCTTTGTGAGGTCAAGGCAAGCCTGGTCGATACATACTGAGTTTTCCGGGACAGCTTGGGCACAGGAGAACCCTGTCTCAAAAAGAACAAAAAATAAATAAATAAAATAAAAATAAAAAAATAAAAAAAATAAAGAGGGCTGAGAGATGGCCTAGTGGTTAAGAGCACTGACTGCTCTTGTAGAAGGACCCGGTGCCATCCCCAGCACCCACATGGAAGTTGAGACTGGCTTTAACTCTCCAGTTCCAAGGGGAATATGACACCCTCGTCTGACCTCAACGGCAACTGAACAACACGGTGTACAAACCTACATGCAGACAGTTACATTCATACACATAAAAATAAATAATAGGAGGGAGATCTCCCAAGTCCTCTTGAAACTCAGGTAGGGACGTATGAGCTGGGTGCTTCAGCAAGTCAGATTGTTGTTTGACTTAATCAGTTAATCCTAGTTGTCTTTGACTTAATTGGCCTTTTGTTTGTGGCTGTGGGGGAAGAGTCATCCTGCTAACTGATATGAAAGGTGGGGTTGTTGAGTCCTTGGATTAGGGAAAAAAGGGAAGAAGGAGAAAAGGGAAAGGAAAAGGGGGAGAGAAAGGAAAGGAAAAAGAGAAAGAAAAGAGAGAAAGAAAAGAGAAAAAGAAAAAAGGAAGAGAAAAAGGAAGGAAAAAAGAAGGAAGAGAGAGAGGGGAAGGGGTGAAGAAAAAAAGAAGAAGAAAAAAGGGGCTGAAGGAAGGAAAGGGAGAAAAGAAAGGAAAGAAAGAGGGGGAGGAGGAAAATAAGGAGGAGAAGGAAGAAGAAAAAAGAAAGGAAGAAAAAAAAAAAAAAAAGGAAAAGAAGAGAGAAAAGGTAAAGAAGAGAAAGGGGGGAGAAAGGGAGAAAAGAGAAAAGAAAGTACCAAAAAAAAGGGGAGAAGAGAGTAGGACTCTGGGGGGAAAGGATGAGGGGGAACGCTGGATACAAGATGGTGAGTGGGAGGTGACATGTATGGGGTCTTTGATCTTTTTATATATTTTGGAAATCAACGCTTTGTCCGATGTATCTGTGATGAAGATGGCCCCCGAAAGTCTGGGCTTGATCTCACATTCTCATTGAGCTGTATTCGTAGGAAGTCAAAAGAGCGTAGTGAGGTTAAATGAGATCCCATTTTGTTAAAGTCCAGGTTAGGATCACAGATGCGGTCTGATTTAGGAATTCTTTCCTATATCACTGGTGTCTTGTACAGTCTGCTCCACCTTGCGTCTAATCGCCCCAGTGTGGGGGTTTCACGGTATGAGTTGTTGTTTATTTTTTTAATTTTTATTTATTTCTGTGAGGTGTATGAAATGTAAACGGGCGGCCGGCAAGGCGTGCACCCGGGAGTGCAAAGGCGCGGAGGTCAGAGAGGGTCTTGGTTCCCCTGAAACTGGAGGTTCTCTAATTTGGGCTTCAGATGGGGCGCAGACGCCATAGTGGGTGCGGGGAAGCACTCCTTTCCTCTTTCCGTTCGTTTGTCTTCTTCCTCTTCCATCTCTTCCTCCTCCCCTCCCTCCCTTTTCTTTTCTTCCCTTTGTTATCCTCTCTCCAGCCCCTTTTCTCTCCTCCCCCCACCCTCCCCCTCCCCCTCACCCTCCCCTCCCCCTCCCCCTCTCCTTTCTTCTTCTTCTTCTTCTTCTTTGCTTCTTGCTCTTCATCTTTCTTCTCTTTCTTCTTCCTTCTTCTTCTTCTTCCTTCTTTTTTTCTTCCCTCCTCCTCCTCCTCCTCCTCCTCCTCCTTCCTCCCCTCCTCCTCCTCCTCCTCCTCCTCCTTCTTCTTCTTCTTCTTCTTCTTCTTTTCCGGTCTCAACACTTATCTTCATTTGGCACTCAAAAGTCGCCTCTCCCTGCTTTTGCTCCCACTTCCTGTGATTAAGGTGTCCACAACCAGGGCCCTATACAGATTTTTTTTGAAGATTTTTTTTTTTTTTTTTTTGTTTTTTTGCTTGTTTGTTTGTTTATTTGTTTGTTTGAAATGGGTCTCCCTTTAGTCCCAGGCCGGGCTGGAGCTTGCTATGTAACCAGGCTGACCTTGAACCCACAAGATCCACCTGCCTCTGCCTCCCACGTAACGGGATCAAAGGTGTTGCGCCACCATGCCAGGCTAACCAATCTAGCTGCCATGGGGGTGCTGGGAGTCTAACCAGGGTTGTAAGGAGCCGCAGGCTTTAGCTTGCTTACACTGAGTTTGCTTACAAGGAAGTTGACTCTGTGAATTGTCACCTTGAGCCTTTCCCAAGGACGTGCAGAAAGATCACAGGATGCTCTAGCCAGATGTTCCTGCTCAGTTATCTTGCAAAGCAGCCTCCTTGGCACTGGATGGCCTGACTGACTGATTATCCTGTTTCACCCACCCCCTCCCTATTTCTTGCCTTCTGCAAGAAATAAACAAACGGCTTGTGTTCAATAAAGTAGACTTTGACAACCTTTGCAAGTCTCCTTTTCTCTCTCGCCCATCTTCAAAGGTTTGGGGTCTCCTTCGGGTACCTGCGATTACTGCCCCCACAGGCGGGGGACCAGGGGGGTCCCTGCAAGAGCAGTTGGTGTTCTTGACTGCCGAGCCATCTTCCAGCCCCCCGGATTTTTGGTTTTCTTTTTTTATTAAGTTTATTTAAAATGTTTAATGTATGTGTATGAATGTACTGTCCCTGCAGGCAAGCCTGTGCACCCGTGGTCGGCAATGCCGCGGAGGTCAGAAAGGGCCTCGGATTCCCCTGGACTGGAAGTCTCCTGGAATTGGAGCGTCAGACGGTTTCTCCAGCCGCACATGTGGTGCTGGGGATCGAACCCGGTCCTTTGGTAAGAGCAGTTGGTGCTTCTTAACCCGCAAGCCATCTCTCCAGGCCCGATTTTTGTTTTTAATGTGTATGTATGTATCTGTGAATGCCACAATGTGTGGAGCCTGTGGAGTCCAGAAGAGTGTATCTGGTCCTCTGAAGCTGGAGTTACATGAGGTTGTAAGCTGCCCAATGTGGGTGCTGGAAACAAACTTGGGTCCTCTGCAAGAGCAGCAGGGCCTCTGAAACCATTAAGGCCATCTCTCTTGCGGCCCCATAATCCCTAATGTCCTTGTACAGAAGTCTCTTTTTTTTTTTTTTTTTTTGGATTTTTGAGACAGTAATCTTCCTTTAGCCCAGCTGGCCTGGAGCTCGTTCTGTAAACCCCAGGTTGGGCCTTGAATTCACAGAGACCATCTTGCCTCTGCCTCCTAAAGTGCTGGGATTAAGAGGGGTGTGCGCCACACCAATGCCCAGCACAAATTCGCGTTAGTAATAGTTATTACTCTTTTCCTCCTTCACTCTTTTCGTTTTCTTCTCTCTTCATAGGAATCCTGTACCACCACCCCAAATCAGGCGTTGGCCATTACAAAAGTACTTCTTCCAGAGACTCTCATGCTGTGCCATGTACAGTTCAGTAATACTTTGCTAGACATTCCAGCAAGTAAAGTTTTTCATGTCCGTTCAGAATTCAGCATTGAAAAAGGTGAGGTTCCCTTGTTTGCCTATCTGTGCCCTTCTTGTTGGATTCTATTTACTCTGTATTTTATCTACCTGTGAAAACTTTCTCAATCAACATTTCTGTTTAATCCATTCTACAAACATTTTTTTGAGGCAGTTTCATCTATCCCAGGCTGGTCTCAAACTCAAGAATGACCTTGAATTGATCCTCCTGCCTCCACCACAATGCTGGGATTACAGGCTGTACAACTATGCCCAGTTTATACGTTACTGGGCATGCCAGGCAGTCTCTACCAACTAAGCAATGTCTCCAGGCCCTAGGCAACCAACTTTTTTTTTTTTTTTTTTGTTATTTCTGTATGTGTAGGAATGTACTGTCCTCAAGGCAAGTCTGTTCACCGTGTCGTGCAATGCCGCGGAGGCAGAAGAGGGTGTCCGGATTCCCCTGGAACTGGAGTCCCTCCTGGAATTAGTTTCAGACGGTTCTCGGCCCGCCATGTGGTGCTGGGAATAGAACCCGGGTCCCTCTGTAAGAGCAGGTCGGGCGCTCTTAACGCTAGGCCATCTTCTCCAGCCCCGCAACAACTTTTTTAATAGTTTTTTTTTTTTTTTTTTTTTTTTTTTTTGTTTTTTTTTTGTTTTCTTGAGACAGGGTTTTTTTTTTTTCTGTAGCTCCAGCTGTCCCATAACTCACTCTGTAGATTAGGCTGGCTTGAACTCACAGAGATGCCTGCCCTCTGCCTCCCAAACACTAGGATTAAAGGTGTGGCACCACCCCTCGCCCGGTTACGACAGTTTTTATAGCCACCATGTGGGGTGCTGGAATCAAACCCGGTCCTCTGCTGATCCAGCTCTCCAGCCCCCAACCACTTTTACACAAGTCTCCCTTAAAACATCTGTGTTTTTTTTCCATAATTTTAGTTATAATTATTATTTTTTTTTTTTAGACAAAAACGGTACCCACTTAGCCTGGCCCTGGAACTTGTTATGTAGAGCATGCTCGCTTCAAGATCAAAAGGTCTACCTATCTCTGCTTCTTGAGTGCTGGGATTAAAGGCCTGCACTACCAGGCCCAGCTCATGTAGCTGCGATCTTGTGGTTCACTGTTTTCTCTGAAGTCTGGACTGTGTTCAATATATCTTTTATCCTCAACATATTATCATAGCATTTGACTACTCCAAGCAAATGAATGGCATTAGCAAGAAATAATATGACACTGGGATGGCTTTAGAATTTAGATAGGCCTGATGGCACAAATCTAAGCCCAGCCCAGAAGGGCTGAAGGCAGGGAGCTCACAAAATCAAGGCCTACTTGAAATGCAGGGCAGCCTGACAACAAGCAGAGACCGTGTTCAAAATAATAAGCAGGGCTGGAGAGGTGGCCTATCGTTTAGAGCGCCGACCGCTCTTACAGAGGACCCGGGGGTCGATCCCCAGCATCCACATGTCTGCTGAGAACCGTTTGTAACTTTAATTCCAGGAGAACGCCAGTGCAAGGGGAATCCGACACCATATTATGACCAACGTCTGCAGCAATACAGACACAGGTGCACCAACCAAAATGCAGACAGTACACTCAAACACATACAGAAATAAATAAAATTAAAAAAAAAAATAATAATAAGCAAAAGAGGGTGGTTGAAATTCTTAGGCTTTCTAACAAGCATATCCCCAATTAAGAGAGGCACATGAGGCTAACTCACACCAGGAACAAGATTTAATTCCATGTGAGTGGCTGCCAACACTGGTGGAAACCAAATACAAAGCGGAGTCGGGCAAATGAGCAAGCTGGGCCCGCACAGTTATACCATGGGGACAGGGCCTCAAGGTTACAAAGAAAGGTCCATAAATGACATGCCCCTATGCGTGGGCACCTTTGTGCCCCTTGGGATTCCTGGAAGCCCCCGCTACTAAAACACAATCTCTCTTGCAAAATATATCAACGTTTGTAGTGTATTTGTCTGACTGTCTCCTCTCTCTGGTAATGACCTGTCTCCTATATCTCAGGGTATACCTGCGAATACCTAGCATCATATGCTCTCCTCGGGATCCTCGGCGACTGGCTGGAGAAAGCAGTTATGAGTAAGAGCCACACAAGTAAAATTCATGCAGCACTGTTAACACGGGCGCTCATCACTACATCTTTTTCTTCTCTCTCTTCCCTCTTTTTTTCCTTCTTTTCTTTCTCACTTTCCCCTCCCCTGTTCCTCCTCCTCCCACGGGAAGACTACAGAGAGTTTTCTACCCCAATTCCAAACTTTTTTTCTCTCCCTCTGCATGCTTTGCCCTTCGTTCCCATCCCCACTGTGCCCTATTATTTAATATTCACCGACATATTGACTTACTGGTAATAACACTGTTAGGCAAGTTCAATTGTGGCTTTTCTCTGGTGTTTTCAGTACAGTACCAGTACCAAATGCTCAACACTGAGTTCACATTTTCTCTTCCCACATTCTTCCTATCCTAATTCAGTTGTCTCAGTTGAGCCTCTGGACCTTCTGCTCAGTCCCTCCTTTTTTTCAGGGGTCTACGTCTGCCTTATCAAGGTTCGACAGAAGTCAGAAGAGTTACGCCAAGCCCTCAGTGTGGCTGACACTTCAGTCTATGGGTGGGCCACCCTGGTCAGTGAACGTAGCAAGAATGGAATGCAAAGAATCGCGCATTCCTTTCATCCCAGCCTTTTATATGAACCAGTCAGAATTGTTTCTTCGCCACAAAGACACAGGGGAGATCAGAGTCCTGGGAGTGGACAGAGTTCTTGAGAGCCTAGAGGTATGTGTCAATGCCTGAACTAAGATGGTACCAGAGACCAGGTGTTTGCTTTCTGTTACTTAAAAAAAAAAAGTTTATACTTTTTTTTTGGTCTTTTCGAGACAGGGGTCCCGCTCACTGTAGCCCCGCTGTCCTGGAACTCAGCTCTGTAGACCAGGCTGGCCCTTGAACTCACAAAGTTCCCGCCTAACCGCTGCCTATGCCTCCCAATTGCTAGGAATAAAAGGCGTGTGCCACCATGCCCAAGCCAAAAAAGTTGTATTTATGTGTAAGAGGGGATTGCATGTGTGGAAGGAACAAGTGCCGCAAAATTATGCTAAGGTCAACTGAGCATCAGATCCACTGGACTGGAGTTATATAGACAGTTGTTAGCTGTGTGTGTGTGTGTTTTGCTTGTATGTGTGTATGTGGTCCTCTGTAAGCGCAGCCAATGCTCTTAACCACTGAGCATCTCTCCAGCCCCTCCACCCCCCCCTTTTTTTTTTGTTAAGATAGGATTTCATTATATTAGGCTGGTTTCAAACTCCCATCATAATGGGGGATGACCTTAAACTGATCCCCTGGCCTCCAAACCTCCAAAGTGCTGGGATTACAGTGTATCCCTGGCCCTCTACTGAGGGAGATCCCAGCCCTCCTTTGTTGCTGTTGTTCTGAAGTAAGGTCTCATGTAACCCTGGCCTCCAATTATGTAACTGAGGACTCAGGACCACCCTAAATTCCTGACCCTCCAGTCTTTATCTCCCAAGGGCTGAGACTAGGGATTTGAAAAAAGATTGTTCATTCTCATTCCCAAGGCAAAGAAAGTTACTTGGTAGCCAGGCATGGTGGAACATGCCTTTAATCCTAGCACTTGGGAGGCAGATGGATCTCTGTGAGTTCAAGGCCAGCCCAGTCTACATAGGGAATTCCAGGCAAGCTGGGCAACAGGGAAACCCTGCCTCAAAAAGACCAAAAAAAAAAAAAAAAAAAAAAAAAAAACCAAAAAAATTTTTTTTTTTTTTAATTTTTAAAAATATATTTGGAGCTAGATAGATGGCTCCATAGTTAAGAACCTCTTGATGAGAACTCAAGTTCAGTTTCTAGCATCCAGGCCAAGCAGTTCACAACTACCCGAACTCCAGCTACAGGGGATCCAATGCCCTTCTTCTACATTCTATGGGCACCTGCCCACATGTGAGCATACACACAGAGACCCAAAAATAAAGTAAATCTGTGGTTGTGGTGGGGCACACTTTTAATCCCTACAGAGGAGGCAGAGGCAGGTGGATCTCTGAGTTTGAAGATAGCCTGGTCTATACAGATTTTTCCAGGCCAGCCAGGGAGAAATAATGAGACCCTGTTTCCCAAAAAAAAGGACTGCCCAGGCTGGGGCATGCCTTTAATCCCAGCACTCAGGAGGCAGGGGCAGGCAGATCTGTGTGAGTTCAAGGCTAGCGCCTAGTCCCCTTCCCACTGGGGTCTACAGGGAGAACCTGTAGCAAAAAGATAAACAAACAAAGTGGTTAAGAGTAACTGGGAAGGGAGAGGGAGAGAGAGGGGGAAGAGAGGGGAAAGGAGGAAAGGAAAAAGGAGAGGAAGGAGGAAAAGGGGGAGAAAAAGAAAAAAAAGGGGAGAGAGAAAAGGGAAAGAAGAGAAGAGGAAGGAAAAAAAGAAGGGGAAGGGGAAAGAAAGAAAAAGAAATTATGAAAGACACGCAGGGAAAAAAAGGGAAAAGGAAGTGCAAGAAAAAGGGAAATGGAAAATAAAAAAGAGAGAGAAAGAAGAGAAAGAAGAGAAAAAAAGAAAAGGAAAAAAAAAGAGGAAGGGAGGCTCTTGCAGAAGACCACCAGGTTCAGTCCCAACAATAAGGCATGGTGGATCAACAGCTCACAGGCAAGCAGGGAGGGTAGAGGACAACTTGTAGGAGTCAGTCACCTGTGTGGTGGGTTTTCCACAAGGGAGTTGCGAAATCAGAAGGTGTGATGGGGCACAAACGTGGTGACATGAAGGCCATGATAAAGGGTCTACCCGACCAACTACCGTTGGAGTAGTCCCCCTGAACGGGGAGCATAAATTTTCTGGACGAAGGAGTCACAAAACTCAGATTCGATATGGAATCACGAAGGTTCGCACAAGAGTATGGCTTGTTTCATTTCCCCTGGGTGCCAGATCCAAATTCATCCTTCGTCTATTTAGCACAAGGCTTTATGCTGCTAAGCTCCCCTCCAATACCAATTCACCTATTTTATTTTGTTTAGCAGTAAGTATAATTGCATAAAGGATATAAGTGGGGAAAGGGGCGGCAAGAAAGAATGGGAAAGAGAGAGTCGGGAAGGAAAAGGGAAAGGGTTATGGACAGTTGTTTGGATGGACAGTGTGGGTGATAGAAGAGAACACGGGTAGCTGCAAAAAAACCGTCTCTAACTGCGACCGATCTCAGACCACAACGAACAACCTACCCTTCTTCTTTTGTTAAGAGTCTTTTTTTTTTGAGGAATTTAGGATTTCTAGTAGTGTAGAGATGTACGTTTCCTGCATCAGGTAATATGCCCACCGTGTAGTTCAAAACCCAGGCCGGATTCAGAAGGAGGGGGCTCGGAGTCCAACTGGAAGCGGAGNAAAAAAAAAAAAAAAATACCTGGGTTTGACCCCTGGTTTTGTTCCAACATCACATACACGAAAAATAATTACCATGGCTGGGCATAGAGTGTGCATGCCTTTAATTCCAACACTCAGTAGGTAAAAACAAAAACAAAAACAGATCTCCATAAATTTGAGTCCATTTGGTCTACATAAGTAGTTTTAAGTCAGCCAGGGCTACATGGAGGGACCATGTCTCAAAAACCAAGCCAAAATAAACAACAAAACATACGTAAGCACTGAGCCATCACTCCAGCCCCAAAGTTCCTTTTTTTTTTTTTTTTAAATATGGAACGCTTCACGAATTTGCATGTCATCCTTGCGCAGGGGCCATGCTAATCTTCTCTGTATCGTTCCAATTTTAGTATATGTGCTGCTGAAGCGAGCACTACTTTTTAGTTTTTTTGTTGTTTGCTTTTGAGATAGGATCTTTTTGTAGCCCCACTGGCCTAGAACTTGATATGTAGATCAGGCTAGCCTCAATCTCACAGAGATCCCCCTGCCTCTGCCTCTTGAGTGCTAGAATTAAAGGTGTCCTCCACCATACCTGGCTATTGTTTTCACTTTTCTTGAGAAAAGATCTTGATAACCAGCCCAGGCTAGCCTTGAACTTACTGTAGTTCCCCTGCTGTAGTCTCTGAAGTGTTAGCTTTCAAGTATGTGCTACCATGCCCAGCCAATAAAGGAGACATATTACTAATCCAAAGGGGTAAATAAATTGAGGAAAAGGAGAAAAATGGACACAATGAGGAGACCTACGGCGAAATCTCTTACCTTTGAGGTTGACATCATTTCTGCCAGTGCTGATGAAGAGTTTGAACACAGTTGAATTGGGGGTGTTGGTGAGGTAAGTCTTGAGGTCATAACTGAGTGCTAACCTTGATGATGCATTGACTACTACCTGTCAGCAAATCAAAGGAAAATCTGTACCTATGTTTTTGGAAAATCTTGTCCCCTTCTTCTTCATCCCTTATAACTTATTTCAATCAAAAGTATCTGTTTCATGCAAATACAAATAAATATTTTATTTTATTTTTTGAGACAGGGTCTCCCTGTAGCCCCAGCTGGCCTGGAACTCATTCTGTAGACCAGGCTGGCCTTGAACTCACAGAGATCCACCTGCCTCTGCCTCCTAAGTACTAGGATTAAAGGCATGCACCACCACACCCAGGTTAAAGATGGTTCTTAGCCACCACGTGGGTACTAGGAATCAAATCCGGGTCCTTTGTAAGAGCAGTCGGTGCTCTTAATCACTGAGCCATCTCTCCAGTCCCTTTTTTTGGTCTTTTTGAGACAGAGTCTCCCTGTCCTAGAACTCACTTTGTAGAGCAGGTTGGCTTTGAATTCACAGAGATCTGCCTGTCTCTGCCTTTCGTGTGCTATCTTTCTTCTTTCTTAATTTTATGTATTTGAGTGTTTTGCCTGCATGTATGTAAGTGCATCAAACACAATCTCATAAAGGCCAGGAAGAGGTGTCAGATTCGCTGAATCTGGAGTTAAGGATGGTTGTTAGGCCACAATGTGGATGCTGGGAACTGAACCCATGTCCCCCTGGAGGGCAGCCAGTGCTCTTAACCACTAAGTCATCTTTCCAGTCCTCAAATTGATTCTGACTTTTTAAAATTTGAGACAGGAGCTTCCTGTAACCCCAACTAGCCTGGAACTCAATGTGTAGACCAGGCTCGATCTCACAGAGATCCACCTGCCTCTGCCTCTGAAGTGCCGGGATTACAGGCATACCTGGTTTATGTGGTGGTACAGATTAAACCCAGGATGTTATGAATGCTAGGCAAGCACTCTACCAACTGAACTATATCCATACCACAATGAGAAAATGTTGTGGTTTTTTTGTTTTTTTGTCTTTCGAGACAGGGTCTCCCTGTAACACCAGCTGTCCTGGAACTCACTTTATAGACCGGGCTGGCCTTGAACTCACAAAGATCCACCTGCCTCTACCTCCCAAGTGCTAGGATTAAAGGTGTGCGCCACTACACCTGGCGAAAATGTTGTGTTTTAAGACAGTCTCTTGCTGCAGCCCAGGCTGACCTGGAGCTTACTATGTAGCTCAGGTTGTCCTTGAACTCCAGTTTCAGCAACCCTCCTGCCTCAGGCTTCTTTGGTGCTAGGATTCCAAGCATGTAGTACCATACTCAATCACATTAATCTCTTTATTTTTTTTTTATAAATAATATTTTTTTTTGTCTTTTCGAGACAGGGTCTCCTTGTAGCCCCAGCTGTCCTGGAACTCACTCTGTAGACCAGGCTGGCCTTGAACTCACAAAGATCCGCATGTCTCTGCCTCCCAAGTGCTAGGATTAAAGGCGTGCGCCACCACGCCTGGCTTAATCTCTTTATTTTTATAAAGATTTATATATATATATTCTATGTATATGAGTGTTTTGCCTGCATGTATATATGTATACCATGTGCATACCAGGATATCAGAGCTCCTTGAACTGGAGTTGTGAGCCTCTGTGTGGGTACTGGGAATCAAATCCAGGTTCTTTGCAAGGGCAGTAAGTGCTCTGAGCCATATCTCTAGCCCCATAGTGATCTCTTAAAGATTTATTTTGTGTGTGTGAGGGTGCACATGTGCCATGGTGTGCCTATGGAGGTCAAAGAACATTTTTTTTCCTTGTGTGCAGTTTTTATTTCAAAGGTCAAACCATTTGTACTCCTCAGGACAAACCAAAGACCATACTGTGCAGAAACTTAGAACTATGTACACAACTTTGCAGAGGCAGAAGCTAGCTGACTGTTGACCAGGGACTGGAGTTCAGGCAGGGAAAGGGAAGGTGTCCATCTGAATCACTGCAGCAGCCATCCAGGTATTATCTTGTGGTGGTCACAGACTCAAGGCTGTTTTTGGAAAGTTTGGGTACACAGAAATTCCGTCTATTTGTCTAACCCCTGGCTGAGGTGCCATCAAATCAATGTCACTCAAGTTCCTGGCCAACCAAACTCCCGCAGCAAAGAGTCCCATACTGAGGATCAGGGTCCTCCGGAAGTCATTCCTGTCAGTGGCGAAGCGGTAGACACCACAGTCCCCTCAGCATTCACAGTAACCCCGTGGGACGCCATAACAGCACCTTCCAGGTCTGTGAGACTAGGTCTGCGCCCCAGAGGACTTTTTAGGAGCTGGTCACTCCTTCTACTTTGTTTTGTGGCAGGGTCTCGCTTGTTTCTGTTGCTAACATAGTTTCTGGCATAGTCCTGTCTCATCATAGAAGTATTGGGATTGCTGTTGTGTGCTATCATATCTGGCACTTTTCGTGAGATCTGGGGATTGAACTCAGGTCATCAGGCTTGTGCAGCAAATGCTTTTACTTGCTGAGCCATCTCTCCAGCCCTCGCAGTGATCTCTTAGAACAGAAATCAGATTAGCCATTCTTCTGGTAAGAATTCTTTATAAATATTGTTTTGGGGGCTGGAGGGATGACTCATCAGTTAAGAGCAGTGGCTGCTCTTGCAGAGGACCCAGGTTCAGTTCTCAGCACCCACATGGAAGCTAGCAACTGCCTGTAACTCCAGGGGATCCTATTCTGTCCTCCAAAGGCATTGTATGACATGAGTGTACTTACATTCATAGACATAATACACTCATACATATAAAATAAAAATTTAAACTTTTTTAAGTGCTAGAGATAAAACCTGGGACCTTGTACATACTAGTGCTCTACCACTGAGATAGATCTCCAGCCCACTAACTGGTTTGATCCCTGTTATGGAAGTGCATTTCCTTTCCTACAGTATGTTTTCTATTTTTTAAATTACTTTTTATTATTTTTATATATGTGCCTGTGTGTGTGCAGGTGCCTGTTGAGCTCAGAAGAGGGTGTCAGATCCCCTGTATTGGTGTTATAGGAGTTATGAGCTGTCATAATGAGTGTTGGGAGCCAAACTCAGGTCCTCTTGAAGAGCAGTGCTCTTTTTATTTTTTTATTTTTGAGACAGGGTCTCCCTTTTAGTCCCAGCTGGCCTGGAGCTCACTCTGTAGACCAGGCTAGACTTGAACTCACAAAGATCTGCCTGCCTCTGCCTCCCAAGTGCTAGGATTAAAGGCGTAAGACACCACACCCGGCCCAAAGAGCAGTGCTCTTAATCACTGAGCTATCTCTCCAGGCCAACTATATTTTTCTACATGCATGATTCATATATGAAAACATTCTCTCTAGGCTCTTCAACTATAATGTACTTAGGTGTACCTCTCGATATGTTTTCACTACTCCAGGGATGTCATGAAAAATTGTTGCAATTCCTGGTCTCCTGGCCACTCCTACTCCAGTGACATCTATCTGTACAATACTGTCAGTAGAAATCATCCATCTTCCAGGTTCACCTAGGAAGGGACAAGAGAAAGCACTTGGCTGCACCTTCTGATATAAATTACTTTATTCAAAAAATTACTTTTTTCAAATTCCCAATCAGTAAACCACTCAAAGCCATTCTGTTTTCAAGAATGCAGGTGTCTCTTCCACGAAGAACATTCAGCATTGGGGATAACTTTTCTGAATATCAGTTTCTCCTTCCTATATCACACCAGCAAAACAGAACAAAATCTACGTCCTGGCCTTAGAATCACAAGAGCTTTATAGCTAAAGAATATATTTGTTGTTTGGGGCTGGAGAGATGGCCTAGCGGTTAAGAGCACTGACTGCTCTTGAAGAGGACCCGGGTTCGATCCCCAGCACCCACATGGTGGCTAAGAACCGTCTGTAACTCCAATTCTAGGAGAACTCCAGTTCCAGGGGAATCCGAGACCCTCTTCTAACCTCCGCAGCATTGCACGACACGGGTGCACAGACCTACATGCAGACAGTACACTCATACACATACAAAAATAAATAAAAATTAAAAAAATATATTTGTTCTTAGAAAAGAGTATATAGGTGGAGGGTATGTATGCATATTTTAGAGTAATATAAGATCAAAAGAATGAGGAAAAAGCTAGTTTGTCATGACATTATATCTAATCACAGTATTTATTTTATGGGAGTGCTTCTTAGTATTTCTTCTATAAGGCTGCTTGAGCTTTTGTCCAAGTCTTTCCTAAAATATTATACAGTAGTTAGTATCAGGCTGAAAAACAAACAAACAAACAAACAGTATCAGGCTGGTGTAACTTAGTCTTTCTGGATGCTTAATGACGATACTTAACGCCCATACCAATTTGGCCATGGGTCTTAAGGGATAACTTTGTTCCTTGCCCTCAGAGGTTAACTAAGTCCCAGGGGACTATGCATGGGGGCATCTCTTGAAATATCCTGCAAATATGAATCACCAGTCTTCCTGTGCAGGGAGGTCTTGGAGATCCACTAATGGGACTTCAGCCAGTATCCAGTCTATAAGGAGGAAAGTCTGCTCATGCTTCAAAAGGAAAGCCTGGCAGGGCATGGTGGTGCATGCCTTTAATCCTTGCATTTGGGAGGCAGAGGCAGGCAGATCTCTGTGAGTTCAAGGCCAGCCTGGTCTACAGAGTGAGTTCCAGGACAGCTGGGGCTACGGGGAGACTCTGTCTCAAAAAAGACAAAAAAAACAAAAAAAAAAAAAAAGGGAAGCCCTGGTCTAACCCCAAGACCTACTTTGGCCTCAGTGGATGGAACTGGTAAATGAAAAACCAATAGAGCCAGGGGCTCCCTCCCTCTGCCACCCAAAACCTGAGGTGACCCTGAGGAACCAGAATACTCAACTGACCTTGAGAAAAAAAACCAGCTGGGCGTGGGTGGTGCACTGCCTTTCATCCTATAGCACTTGGTAGGCAGAGACAGGTGGACCTTTGTGAGTCAAGGGCCATCCGATCTACGAGAGTGAGTTCCCAAGACAGCTGAGGCTCACAAGGAGAACCCTGTCGTCAAAAAAGACCAAAAAAATGAAAAAAAAAAAAGGAGAAAACAAAAACCTTGGTTAAGCTGGGGGTAACTGTGTGGCCTTAAACACCAGTATACCCAAATAGGAAAGGTATCAACCAAAAGTATACAATGTATAATAAGTAAGCCTGAGAAAATGTACTTCAGTATAAAACTAGAGATCTTAATAAAAAGACAAAAGGTAAAAAAAAAAAGCACAGTTGTTTTGCTTTGCCTGTCTTATTGGCAAATGCAAGCTACCTGGTGGCTGCCATTGTTTTTGCCATCCTTCAAAGCCATGAGAAGACACAGCTTCCTCAACCTCCATATGGAGTGAAACGCAGTCTCTCCAAGAATCCTCCAAACCTTCAGTGACAGATGGGGACTGTTGAGATATCCAGCTTGTGACTGAGCTACTACTGGGGTTTAAGCCGCTTCAGAGTATAGACTGAGGGCATTGCTGAACTATCCAGCTGTATCACGGAGACCATAAAAGAGATCAAGACAGGACGCACGCTTACTGGACCCGCATTTGAGGTGACCATGGGAAGGGAAAACCCCAGTGTGGAGCCAAGGCCAGAAAGGATGGTTGTTTGGGCTTGCCAGGTAGGAGACACTTTCAAGACATGATATCTTTCAGACTAATAAAGAAAAAAAAATCATAAGCCTGAAGATGCTAAAACTATGATATATATGGAATGCATATATATGTGCATACACACACACAAAAAAAAAAAAAAAAAAAAAAAAAAAAAAAAAAAAAAAAAAAAAAAAAAAGCTGGCATGGTGGCGCACACTTTAAATCCCAGCACTTGGGAAGGCGAGGCAGGCGGACTCTGAGTCAAGGTCAGCCTGGTCTACACAGGGAGTCCAGGACAGCTGGAGCTACAAGGGAGACCCTTTGTCAAAAAGCCAAAAAAAAAAAAGACAGAGAGAGAGAGAAAGAGATTGAGAAAAAGATGAAAAACATGTTTGGCAGAATGTATGAGCTCTGGTGGGGTGGGGATGGGGGGCAAGGAAGGGAGTACAGGTCTAGATTTGATTGGAAATTTTGTATGAAATGCACAACGCTTCAATAAAAATGGTGTTTGAAAAAAAAAAAACGGAAAGAAAAGAGCTGTATATAAGGATTACTTTCTAATTAACCTTGTTTAGGCCGTGCTAAGCATGAATATGGTTTGAGCTACTGATTATTGTCAACAGAAAAAAAAACTTAAAGTGCCAAACTGGCACTTTAAGCTGCAGGATTAGTTTATTTTGGTTTAAATCACACAGTTGCAAAGGAATAGCCAAAGATCAAGTTAGATTCTTGATTTAAGGGACTGCCTATCCTGACATGTACCCTTCTGCTTCCTCATGCAAAATGGTATGAACCTGGGATGTTTCCCAAAATTATGGAATGAAAAACTAAAGGATTATCCTGACAAAAGCCTTTGCTTCAGGGTCCAATGAAATGGCTCAGCAAGTGAAGGCACGTGTCATCAAGCCTGAGTTCAGTTTCTGGGACCCACATGATGGAAGTAGAGAACTCCTGGAAGTTGTCCTGTAGCCCATGGCATGTACCCCAACCACAAAATAAATGTTAAAAAAGCCTTTGCTTCATTGACAAGAGAGTTACAATTGAGGAATTATAATTTTTTATTATCAATCTTAAGGCAGGTTGAGCTGACTGGCCTTGGACTGGCAAGTCAGTTCAAAGATTCAGTGATTCAGCCTTGGCTAAATAGAATTACCAAGTTCAAATAGAATTATCAAGTTCAAAATATGTAGTAGATGTTAAAATTCTGTTCAACATAGTCATGCTTACTTAAACACATATCCATCATTCCCAGCTCCATACCACCTCAGCCAGGAGTACACTAGTGAGACACAAACAAATGTCCACCCCCTCATAGGGCACCAATGACAAACCAAAGCATTTTTCACTAAAGTCCTTGAGTCACTTGAGGAACCAGTGAGTTAACTGTGCTTACTTACACGGCATGGGTGGGTGAGGGGTTTACAGAAGTTTGGGGGTTGGAGAGATGGCTCAGCAGTTAAGAGGACCCGGGTTCCATCCCCAGCACCCACATGGTGGCTGAGAACCGGCTTTAACTCCAGTTCCAGGGAAATCTGATGCCCTTTTCTGACCTCCATGGCATTGCACGACACAGGTGCACCAACCTACATGCAGACAGTACACTCATACACATAAAAAAAAAATAATAAAAGGGGCTGGAGAGATGGCCTAGTGGTTAAGAGCACCGACTGCTCTTGCAGAGGACCTGGGTTCGATCCCCAGCACCCACATGGTGGCTGAGAACCATCTGTAACTACAATTTCAGGAGAACTTCAGTTCCAGGGGAATCCGACACCCTCTTCTGACCTCCACAGCATTGCACGACACGGGTGCACAGACCTACATGCAGACAGTACATTCATACACATAAATAAATAAATTGCCGGGCGTGGTGGCGCACGCCTTTAATCCTAGCACTTGGGAGGCAGAGGCAGGCGGATCTTTGTGAGTTCAAGGCCAGCCTGGTCTATAGAGGGAATTCCAGGACAGCTGGGGCTACAGGGAGACCCTGTCTCAAAAAGACCAAAAAAAAAAAAATAATAATAATAATAAAAAAAAAAAAAAAAAAAGAAGTTTGGGTGACTCCAATGCGTCTGCACCCCTGGAAAGTCTTACTTAGCATGCATGGTGGTTTCCCCATAGCCACCTAGATAGAGTCCTCCCTTCCTAGTTACTCTCCACAGTCAACTCTAGCACCTGTCCAGACCACAAGGCCAGATACAGCTAGGGCAGAATTACATCCAAAGGCTGGATGGAAGGACCAGGAAGGGTGGCCAGACTCTCCAATGACAATGGTCCCATGACCCTCCCCACCCCCTTCTAGGAAGACATGTCAAGAGTCAACAATCCAGTCTCAGGATCTCTTACAGGTAGTCACAGCTGTTCGGATGAAAATGATGGCTCAGAGCATGGTGTTATAATATGCATCATGGCAGTAAGTACCACTTAGGAACAAGCTATCTATAAATCCAAAGAAGTCCTAGCCAAGGAGAGAAAGGCCTAATTTTCTATTATTATTTTTATTTTATTTATTTTGTATGTGTCTGCATGTAAGTTTGTGCACCCATGACGTGCTATGCCGCGGAGGTCAGAAGGGGGCATCAGATTCCCCTGGAACTGGAGTTAAAGACGGTTCTCAGCTGCAATGTGGGTGCTGGGAATGGAACCTGGGTCCTCTTTAAGAGTAGTGTGTGCTTGCCTGGGGTGGTGATGCACGCCTTTAATCCTAGCACTTGGGAGGCAGAGGCAGGTGGATCTTTGTGAGTTCAAGGCCAGCCTGATCTACAGAGTGAGTTCCAGGACAGCTGGGGCTACAGGAAGACCTCATCTGGAAAAGACCAAAAAAAAAAAAAAAGTCAGTGCTCTTAACTACTGAGCCATCTCTCCAGCCCCTCAATAGTACTCCTTAGAATGATTTTGCTGATCAAGAGTAGTTTAAGCCAGGCGTGGTAGCCCACACCTTTAATCCCAGCACTTGAGAGGCAGAGGCAAAGGCAGGCGGATCTTTGTGAGTTCAAGGCCAGCCTGGTCTACATAGTGAGTTCCAGGCTAGCTGGGGCTACAGGGAGACCCTGCCTCAAAAGGCAAAAAAACCCAAAAAACAAAAAAAAGAAGAGTAGTTTAGTGGGGCTGGAGAGGGCTCAGGTGTTAAGAGTACTAGCTGCAGGGCATGGTGGCACATGCCTTTAATCCTAGCACTTGGGAGGCAGAGGCAGGTGGATCTTTGTGAGTTCAAGGCCAGCCTGGTCTACAGAGCAAGTTCCAAGTCAGCTGGGGCTACAGGGAGACCCTGTCTTGAAAAGACAAAAAAACAACAACAAAAAACTCTTTCTACAAAATCAATATTACAATGTTAATCCAAACTTGATAAGGGTAAGGAGAAAGAGAGAGAGAGAGAGAGAGAGAGAGAGAGAGAGAGAGAGAGAGAGAGAGAAAAAAAAAAAAAAAAAAAAAGAATTAATAGAGGGGTTGTGCATGGTGGCAACGCCTTTAATCCTAGCATCGGGAGGCAAAGGGCAGGCCGGGTGGGCCTCTGTGAGTTCAAGGCAGGCTGGTCTCCAGAGTGAGTCCAGGGACCAGCTGGGGCTATATAGGAGGACCCTGCCTTGAAAAAAAGACAAAAAAAAAAAAAAAAAGATATTCATAGCGGGGCTGGAGAGATGGTCTGAGTGTCAAGAGCACTGTCTGCCTTTGCAGAGGACTGGGGCTTGGTTCCCCCACCCCACCATGGTGGTAACAAAAGAACCCTCTTTAAAGCCAGGTGGTGGTGGTTAAACGCACCTTTTTCCCTTTATTCTCTAGCACTCAGGCCAGGATCTATGTGAAGTTCACGGACAGCATGGCTACAGAGAAGTTTCACGGCTCAAGCCAGGGCTATAGGAGGAAGGACCCTGCCTCACAATAATAATAAAATAATACATAATTAATCAACTAATAGAACCGACGCTGTCTAATACTTATCTATACCTCCGTCCTGGGGATCTTCTAACACACTTTCTGGCTTCCATTGGACACGCATCACATGTGTTTTGCACTTACATATATGCAGTAAAAACACATTATAAAATACATATAAATCAGCCGGGGTGCGGTGGCGCACACCTTTCATCCAGCACTTGGGAGGCGAGGCAGGTGAGTTGACTCTTGGAGTTTCAGCCACCGGGCCTTGGTCTACAGAGCGAGTTCCCGGGAACAGAGCTGGGGGGCTACGGGAGACTGTCTTGAAAAGCCCAAAAATTAAATAAATAAATAAATAAAAAAAAAATAAATAAATAGAATAAAATAATTAAAAAAGAATAAAGGTGAAAGCAACGGAATAAAAGAGGCACAAAACTTCAGTTCTAGGAACCAGGTATATCACACTATTCTCTGTTAGTTAAGGCCTAATATTTAATATATCATTACAATAAGTTTCTACTGGGCTAACCTACTTTTTATTTCATTTGTTGACTTGTTTATTATTATGTGTATGCGTGCATGCCATATGTAAGTCAGGGGACAACTTTGTAGATTTTGTTCTCTCCTTCCACCAGGGGTTCCAAGGATTAAAATCAGGTCATCAGTCTTTGCAGCAAGCACCTTTATCTGTTGAGACATCTCTCCAGCTCTGTTCTTTTGTTTCTAAAATTTATTTTCCGGGGCTGGAGAGATGCTCAGTGGTTAAGAGCACCGACTCTATTCAGGTAGAGCACCAGGGTTCAATTCCCAGC
>VZQC01006181.1:425231-449991 GCA_009823505.1 Rhizomys pruinosus | reverse complement strand
TTTTTGTATTTTTGAGACAGGGTCTCCCTTTAGTCCCAGCTGTCCTGGAGCTCACTCTGTAGACCAGGCTGGCCTTGAACTCAAAGATCCGCCTGCCTCTGCCTCCCAAGTGCTAGGATTAAAGGCGTGCGCCACCACGCCCGGCCCCCCTCTATTATTCTTAATTTAGCATTTACCGTCCTTCAGAAGCTGGGAATGAAGAGGACATAGTAACTGTCGCCCCACCCCATTATCTACATTATAAAATTGTGTTCAATAGACTGTGATGGTGTACACTGCCTAGGTAACTCCATTTCGTTTCAGTGACTCCATTTTTTTTCTTTTTTTGGTCTTTTTGAGATGGGGTCTCCCTGTGGCCCCAACTGGCCTGGAACTTACTATGTAGACCAGGCTTGCCTTGAATTTACAGAATTCTGCCTGCCTTTGCCTGCTGAGTGCTGGGATTAAAGGTGTGTGCCACCATGCCAGGCTTCAGATTAGTTCTAGTCCACAGAACTGTCTGTTGTGTGGCTAAGGGGAAGAATACAAACCATGCTCATTGACAAGGTGAGTGCTGAAGCAGATGATGTCTCCAACAAAAGTCAGCTTGGTGTCTGGCTCAATGGCATGCTCTACAGCAACAGGAATATAATCTGCCATGCCTGGATGTCTTCGGTCCCAAAGTCCCACAAGTGTTACTCCTTTGTTCACAGCCTGGGCCGTGTATGTATAGTTTCTGTTCCCTGGTCCAATAAGCAGCAAGTCATCTCTGAAAGTAGACATGAAAGGCTGAAGCATCTGAAAAGAGTTGCTGAGAATGTAAGTTAATGGTGGAAAGCTCAGGTGGCATGCCAAAGGTGCTTGCTTCCATCCCCAGCACTGTAAAAACAGTAACAAGGACACTCTCTAAAGCCAAGTGTGAAGGCATGTCCTACACTCCCAGAGCTAAGGAGGCCAAGTTCAAAGCCAGTTTAGGCTACATAGTGTACCAGGCTATTTCACCAGGGTGTGAAATCCCTTTGTAGCCAGGGCTACAAAGCAAGAGTTGTCACAAATAGCAAACAATTTCCGTAAAGAGATAATAGATAGGAAACAAGTTGGGAGGAAAGAGCCCATCAGAACTTAAAAAATTTTATGTACATATGTGGCAATTAAAGGACAGCTTTTGGCAATGGGGTCTCTTTCCACTGTGTGGGACCTGGAGATCTAACTCGCATCATCAGTCTTGGTACGAAGTTCCTTACTCACTGGCCCAGTTTGTTTTTTGAGAGAGGGTCTCATGTAGCCCAGGTTCTCCTTGACCTTGTTATATAGCTGAGGATAACCTTTAGTTTCTGATTAGCCTGGCTTCACTTCCCAAGTGCTAGGGTTTACAAGCATGAGCCATTATATCTGGTTCTTTAAAAAAAAATGGGGTGGTCCTTTTGACACAGGGTCCTCCAATAACCCCAGCTGTCCTGGAACTGGCTTTGTAGTTCAGTCTGGCCTTGAACTCAGACCCCCCTAGCCTCCCAAACGCTGGGATTAGACACCTTCAGCACCACGCTCTGCCTTTAAAAAATTTTTTTTAATATATTTTTGTTTTCAATCCTAGCTAGCCTAGAACTCACTATGTAGATCAGGCTGACCTTGAAATCACAGAGATCTGCCTGGGATTAAAGCCGTGTGCTGCCACACCCATCTGCTTACATTCTCTTGAGAGGTTTGTTACATAGCCTAGTCTGGGCTCAACTCCTCAATCCTCCTGTCTCAGCCTCCTGAGTGAGTGCTAGGATTATAGGCATTCACCCTAATACCTAGTTCTTCCCAATAAAGCTTGTGTGTGGGGTGTGTGTGTGTGTGTGTGTGTGTGTGTGAATGTTGTTTGAATTATTTTTTATTTTATGTGTGTGAGTGTTTTGCCTGCATGTATATATGTGTATCCATGTTCTGCATGCCTGTGGAGGCCAGAACAGGGTGTGAAATCCCCTGGAACTAGAGTTAACAGATGGTTGTTGGCTGCCATGAGGCTGCTGGGAATTGAACTCAGGTTCTCTGCAAATGCTCTTAACTGCTGAGCCACATCTCCAGCCTCTACTTTATTTTTAAAGGAGAATGATAGTTCCAGGTGTGGGAAGGCAGAGTCCGGCAGATCTCTGTGAGCTGGAAGTTAGCCTGGTCTACATGGTGAGTTTCAGCCCAGGAAGGGTAACTTTTGTTTTTTTTTAGATTCTCTTAAAAAGATAGCCGGGCGTGGTGGCGCACGCCTTTAATCCTAGCACTTGGGAGGCAGAGGCAGGCGGATCTTTGTGAGTTCAAGGCCAGCCTGGTCGACAGAGAGAATTCCAGGACAGCTGGGGCTACAGGGAGACCCTGTCTCAAAAAGACNGCGCCACCAACTGGGGACAGAGTGTTCAAATCCTTTGGGGCCTATGAGGGACACTTCTTAAAAAAATATTTTATGGGGCTGGAGAGATAGCCTAGCGGTTAAGAGCGCCAACTGCTCTTGGTGGAATTGCATGACACGGGTGCACAAACCTAAACGCAGACAGTACATTCATACACATAGAAAATAAATAAATAGGGCTGGAGAGATAGCCTAGCGGTTAAGAGCACTGACTGCTCTTGCAGAGGACCCGGGTTCGATTCCCAGCACCCACATGGCGGCTAAGAACCGTCTGTAACTCCAGTTCCAGGAGAACTCCAGTTCCAGGGGAATCCGAGACCCTCTTCTGACCTCCGCGGCATTGCACGACACGGGTGCACAAACCTACATGCAGACAGTACATTCATACACATACAGAAATAAATAATAAAAAAAATTTTTTTAAGAAAATAAATAAAAATTTAAAAATATTTTATTTATTATTTTTATGTATTTGAGTATTGTCTACATATATATAAGTGCACCTGTATGCTACAATGCCCACTGAGGTCAGAAGAGGGTGTTGGAGCCCCTGGGATTGGACTTATGGATGGTCGTTAGTTGCCCTGTGGGTGCTAGGAATCCAAGCCAGGTCCCCCTGCAAGAACAGCCAGTGCTCTTAACTGCTGAGCCACGCCTCCAGCCCGGAAGGAGACTTCTTGAAACCACCACACAGGTGGGCTGAATGAGGGTGGGCTTGTGATAGGGAATTCTCAGGGGGGAAACGCTCTTCTTTCCAGCACATCCAAGATCGGACAAGCAAGTATTCCCCCCATCTCCTTCAGAGAAAACCTCCTAATTTTTCAGGTCCTCCCTCACAGGAAGTTTTTCACAGGGCACCCTATTCTATACAGGTCCCAGGCTTTACTGCCCCAATTTCCCAAACTTAACAACTCAGACTCAAGTGCAGGTATTCGGGTTTCTGTTATAGGGCTGGATGGCTCCCATTCACCTCTCCCATCGTAGCACGAGCACGGCCAGACAACATATAAATGTGGGTGTGTGATTGTGTCCAAGGAAAACTCTACTTGTACAACTGGGTGGCAGGCCCATCCGCCATCATTTGCTGACTGTGCTAGGCCAACGGGTCGGCAGGTGCCCTCTGGGAAGATGGCAGGCTCATCAGTTTTTGCCCATTTGGAGTAACCTGCTCGTCCTCTGTCAGGTCTCTGGGGGTTTCGTTCACCATTTCCTCGGCTCAGCCATGCAATTGCAAAGATACTTGAAAATACCTTGCGCTGGGCGTTGGTGGTGCATGCCGTTAATCCTAGCACTTGGGAGGCAGAGGCAGGAGGATCTTTGTGAGTTCAAGGCCAGTCTGGTCTACAGAGTGAGTTCCAGGACAGCTGGGGCTACAGGGAGACCCTGTCTCGAAAAGACCAAAAAAAAAAGAAAATACCTTGCTTACAACTGAGGTGCTATCACCAGGAAGGGCTTTTCAGGACTCTCATCCACCTTGTTGCTGACAGCAGAGGTCAAATGCATCTTAGTGCAGATTCTGTCAGGTTTTCAAACTTGCCGGAGATGTTTCATGGCCTGATTTACCTAAAATATGGCGTCTAAACTTCCCCAAGGAGCACTAGTACATCTTTATTCTCTCTGACTTTTTGTTCGTCTTTTTCCGTTTTGAGTCAAGGTCTCACAGAGCCCAGGCTGGCCTTGAGCTCCTGATCCTCCCCACCCTTACAGGGTAACCCGCCACACCAGCTTATTTTCTGACATTCGCCCATCTGCCCAGTAGTGTCTTCGAAGTTACTTCCTTATGTTTACTGCATTTTTCAGCTGATGTAGTGTATTCATGCTTTCCTGAATAAGCCTTTTGTTTCCCCTCCCTCTCTCCCTTTTCAAATCCCTATACTATCCTACACAGCTCATTCCTGGTACTTCCCATGGCAACAGACAAAAGACCCTGTCTTCATATCCTCACATCAGAGACCATCCATCTTCTCTATTGTAACCTGAAGTGGTGGTTCTCTTTCCTTCTGTTAATATCCTTAAAAAATTTTTTTCTTTTAGAATTTCATACATGAACACTGTATTTATATTTCTTTTTTAGTTATTATTTTTATTTTATGTGTATGAGTGTATTGCCTGCCTGTGTGTAAGTGCATCCACGTCATGCAATGCCTGTGAAGGTCAGAAGGAGGCATTGGATTCCCCTGGAACTAGAATTAAAGACTGTTGTCAGCCACCATGCTGGTGCTGGCAATCAAACCCAGGTCCTCTGCAAGAGCAGCCAATGCTCTTAACTGCTGAGCCATCTCTCCAGCCCCATATTTACATAATTTCTATTCCCTGCCCCCTCTTCCATGCCCTCCCCCCTCCCTCTCAAGTTCATGACCTCTTCTTAGATTATGGTTACATTTACACATGTGTGGTGTCCGATCCACTGAGTCCATTTAGTGGTGCTTGTATCTACATGTGTTTTGGGTTGGCGTCTTGGGACTGGAACAAAAATAAACAGAGAAATATTGGAATTAAATGAAATCATACATCAAATGGACCTAATAGATGTTTATAGAATATTCTATCCTAAGCACTAGAGAATACAAATTCTACTAAGCAGCCCGTGGGAGTTTCTCTAAAATAGTTTATACTAGGACACAAAACAAATCTCAAAAAATACAGAAAAATTGAAATAACTCTATTCTGTCGGACCATTAATGTTCTTTATGTCAAAGTTAGTTACAAAATTGTTTAAATATTGTAAATGACCTAAGGTCAAATAAGATTCTTCTTCGGGAGTTTTAGACTCCCCTTCTCTCTGATCAGCATGCAGAATATCTTGAATATAGCAGGTACTCAACTATTTGCAGACTGAATGAACACATAGCCTTTTGGGAGTGTAGGGACAAGTTCTCACTATGTAGCCTTGGCTGGCCTGGAACTTGCTCTTTAGCCCAGGCTGGCCTTGAATTTTGAATTTGCAGTGATCCTCCTTCCTTAGCCTCCTGAGTGCTGGGTTACAGGTATGAGCCACTGTGTCCAGTTTGAAATTCAGAGTTTTGGTTGTTTTGAGAAAGGGGCTCTCCATGTAGCCCTAGCCAGCCTGGAACTCTTTATGTAGCCAGGCTGGCCTGGGGACTCACAGAGGTCTGCCTGCCTCTGCTTCTCCAGTGCTGGGATTAAACCACTATGGCTAGCTTCAAAGCCAGATTTTGATAGTAGTTCTAAACTCTTTCTACCCAAGACATACTAATTTGAGGCTAATCTCTTTCATAAAAAGGGCTCTAAAGTCCATTTTAATTTTTTCTTCTGGCTGCCTCTGCCTCCCAAGTGCTGGGATTAAATGCATGCACCACCACACTTATCTCTTAATCTGATGGTTTGTAAACACACACACCAAGATTTGCATTTAGAGGGCTATTTGTTTTCCAGAAAAGCTCATAATTATATAATTATTGCTTTTTTTGTTGTCTTTTTGAGACAGGGTCTCCCTATAGCCCCCAGCTGTCCTGGAACTCACTCTGTAGACCAGGCTGGTCTGGAACTCACAGAGCTCCACCTGCCTCTGCCTCCCAAGTGCTGGGATTGAAGAGATGTACTACCACACCTGGATTACTTAGTTATTCTTATTTAATTAATTTGTGGGGTTTTCAAGGTGCTGGGATCAAAGCTGGGGCCTTCAAATGCTAGGTAAGTACTACTGAACTATATACCTTAGGCCTATTAATTTATGTAGTTAGTGTCTGAGCTCACCTGGACTCCAGTTATGGTTGTTTGGTTGACTCCAAAAGGTTCTATAGAAGTGACTTCCAGCACAGCAGTCCCTGCAATGGAACCGGATCTCAGGAGCCCTTCACCATTGTCTTCAATGACGGAGGAATTAGGAAAACACCTGAGCACGCGGGAACTCACAAAGGCAGCTCCTTCCCTAGGAAACAAAAAGAGGCAAGTGGCCACTCCCGGGGCCCTGTGTGATCAGGGCAAGGGGTAAAGACTGCTAGAACTAAGATGGGTATGTTGGCTCATGCCTCAGCTGACAAATACCAGGAGCACAGGCAAGAGGATTGGCCTGAGTTTTGAAGCCAGCCTGGGCTCTAGAGTGAATTCCAGGCTAACTTGAGATGCGGAGTGAAACCCTATGTCAGAAAACTAAAAACTTATACAACTTATGCTAGGACTACTCCTGGAGTCCGCACTCTAGGGAACTGCCTGCTGCTCCCCATGTTGTGTCTTCCTCAGGCAAAAACAGCCCCTTAGGCTGATCTTTCTTCTCTTCTTTTTCCCCTTCCTCTTCCCTCTTTTCTTTCCTCCCTCTCTTCCTGTGTACCTCCCCCCAGTCTCCAACGCTTCCTTTTTCCTTTTCTTCCTTTTTTTTTTTTTCATTCTGTTTTAACACATAGTTTCAAGTAGCCCAGGCTGGCTCATGTTCACTATATTGCCAAAGGGGACCTTGAATTCCTGATCTTCCTGTCTTATTTCCCAAGTGCTGAGAATACAGGCATATACCACCAACCCAGGTCTATCCTTTCTCTNTTTTTTAAGTAAATAAAAATAAAATTATATTGCATATTTGTCATTAGAAAAGTCATTCAGACAAGCTAACTGAAAGCAGATATTCAAACAAACTCTCATACATGAATGAATGTTCATAGTATCACCATTCACAAAGTGATAAAGTAGAAATATGCTAGGTGTGGTGGTGTGTACTTATAATTCCAATACCTGGGAATCTGGGACAAGAGGATCACCAAGACTTTGAGACCCTATCTGGAGCAAATAAATGAACAAATAGAAAAGGCCAGGCATTTTGAAGGCAAGTAGTACTTGCCTTATTCCCAGCAGTGAGGAGGAAGAAGCAGGAAGATTAGGAACTCAAGGTCACCCTCTGTTACATAGAAAGTTTAAGGCCTGGGTTACATGAGGCCCTGTCTCAAAAAAAGAAAAAAAAAAGGTTATTATTATTAGTTTTTTTGTCTGGTGAGATCATAAAGTAGGTTAAAAGTGCTTGACATGGGGGCTGGAGAGATAGCCTAGCGGTTAAGAGCACCGACGCTCTTGCAGAGGACCCGGGTTCGATCCCCAGCACCCACATGGCGGCTAAGAACCGTCTTTGGCTCCAATTCCGGGAGAGCTCCGGTTCCAGGGAAATCGGAGACCCTCTTCTGACCTCCGCGGCATTGCACGACACAGGTGCACAGACCTGCATGCAGACAGTACATTCATACACGTACAGAAATAAAAAAAAAAGTGCTTGACATGAACACCCAACAACCTGAGCTTGAATCACGGATCCCACCATGGACAGAGAGATTGGAGTCCCCAACACTGTCCTCTCGCAGCCACATTCATGTGGGAGCATGTGTGCCCACATACAATAATAAGCAAAGATAAGAAATTTTAAACCCCCAAAGGTTTATTTATTTATTTATTTATTTATTTATTTATTTATTTATTTGTCTTTTTGAGACAGGGTCTCCCTGTAGCTCTGGCTGTCCTAGAACTCACTCTGTAGACCAGGCTGGCCTTGAACTCTATTTTTATTTATTTACATATATATTTTATATATATTTTACATATATACACATATATATATATATTTTTTTTGAGGCGGGGTCTCATTGTAACCCTGGCTGGCCTGGAAGTCACAGAGATTTACCTGTCTCTGCCTCCTGAGTGCTGGGATCAAAGGTGTGCACCCCCCTGCCTGGCTGGGTTGGTGCTTCTTAAAGTCAGAGCTTGCCTTTCCTTCCTTCTCTTCCTTACCTGTTAGTATGCAGCTTGAGCTGAGAATTCATAGGCATTAGAATCTGCTCTGGTTGGCAATCTGGATAGAAAAGTTGGAGTCTTTCAAACACCTACAATGAGAAAATAATGTTCTCATTTTTGGAAAAGACAGTCTTGAGTTCTGATATTTATTCACATATGGATGGATTTCAGTACAATTTCAAAGGAACTGGATGTTAAGTGAATAATTTCAAGCCAATAGTCTACCTGATTTTTTTTTTCTCTTGGTCCTTTTGAGACAGGATCTCCCTATAGCCCTAGCCCCAGCTGACCTGGAACTCTCTACGTAGACTAGGCTGGTGCGAATCTCACAGAGCTCTGTCTGCCTCTGCTTCTGAGTGCTGTAATTAAAGGCATGTGGCCACCACACCCAGCTCACATTATCTGGGGGATTCCAATAGAGGTCCTGAGGCTTGTGCAAGTGCTTTTGCCCATTGAGGCATCTCATTGGTCCCAGTTCTTTTTTTTTTTTTTTTTTTGAGACAGGGTCTCACTGTGTAGCTCTGGCTGGTCTGGAACCAGGTTGGCCTCAAACTCAGCATACCCTGTGTCTGGTATATGCCACCATGCCCAGCCAGTCAGTTTTTATTTTAAGACTTTTAATTATGTGTATGTCTCTTTGTGGATGTATGTACATACCTGCAGGTGTCTTTTGAGGTCTTGAATCCCTTAGAATTGGAATTACAGACCCAAATGATGTGGGTTCTGGGGATTTGAACTTGGGTACTTTGGAAGAGCAGTGGGTGCTATTACTGCTGAGCAATCTCTCCAACCCCTGTGTTCTAGTTTGTCCTCCATTGCTGTGACAAAACACTCTGACCGACACCAACTTGGGGAGGAAAGGATTTATTCAGCTCACATCTCCTGGGCCACAGTTCATCACTCAGGGAGCCCAAGGCAGGAAATCAGGGCAGGAACCTGGAGGCAGAAGCTGAAGCACAGACCATGGAGGAATGCTGTTCACTGGCTTGCTCTCCTGGCCCATGCCCAGCCTGCCCTCTTATACGGTACACAACAACCTGCCTAGGGTGGCACCACTCATAGTGGGCTGGGCCCTCCACACTGCTCGACAATCAAGACAAATACTCCACAGATGTGGCCACAGGCCAATCCAATGGAGCCAATTCCCCAACTGCAGCTCCCTCAATCCAGGTGTGTCAAGTTGACACTAAAGCTATCCAGCACACCATGGTCAGTTTATCTTTAGGATACTGTGAATAATGTACCTGAGAGCTTACAGCTATAGACTTGAGCTGTGTCCAGCAATACATCTTTCTTTTTGATTTATAGAAACATGATTTATGTTTGGGAACTTACCAGGATCTGAACTTCATCAGACAGTTCCAGCAAATTCCCCTCAAACTGTGCAAAGGAACTGTTTTCACTTCGAACAGTGACCCTGATAGTTGTTCTGCCAGCTGCTTTTGTGTGAACAACCATGGCAAAGTTATTTTCAACTGGAAGCTGTAGAAAAACCTAGACAATAAAGGGATGGATAAGCCTAGGGAACAACCTGCGGAAGAGGGGGCGTGGTAGAATGTAAGGGCTGCAATTGGGGTGAATGGTGAAACTACAGCAATGTAGTCTGGACACTCATTTGATCAACTTGATTGAACAAACAACCTGTCACCCCCCACTGGATGGTGGGGCTGTAGGTGTTTGGGCACAACAGCCTGCAGATAGGTTTTGCATGAAGGATGCTTGTACTCATGGATTATCACTTATAGCTAAAAATGAAAAAAAAAAAACTGAGAGAAAGATGCAGGACAGTTATGGCAGAATGCATGATCTGGGATGGGGTGGGGGTGGGGGGGGAGGGAAAGGGAAATAAGCCTGAACTGATTTGGAAAAAATGTATGAAATGCACAAAGCATCAATAAAAACTAATTTAAAAAAAAAAAAAAGAAAAAAGAAAAAACATTCATGGGGTTCAGTTGATGGAGTCCTTGCCTATAATGCATGAAGCCTGGGTTCTACCCCCAGCACCATATGAACAGGGTTGTGGTGGTGCCTGCCTGTAATCTTAGCACTCAAGTGGTACAGGCAAGAGAAAAAATAGTTCAAGGTTATGTTCTGATACTTAGTGAGTTCAGGGCTAGACTTGGATATAGGGGATCTTTTTTTTTAATTTTTAAAAATATTTTATTCATTCTCGTATGTGTATGAATGTACTGTCTGCATGTAGGTTTGTGGACCGTGTGGTGCAGTGCCGTGGAGGTCAGAAGAAGGTGTCGGATTCCCCTGGAACTGGAGTTAAAGACAGTTTTCAGCTGCCATGTGGGTGCTGGGGATCAAACCCGGGTCCTCTGCAAGAGCAGTCGGTGCTCTTAACCACTAGGCCATCTCTCCAGCCCTGGATATATGGGATCTTGTCTCAAAAAAATAAAAATTCATTTCACAAAGCTCAATATGGTGGCAGCATGCTTGTAACCCTAGTACTTGGGGAGGCTGACAGTGAGAGCGCCACAAGATGCAGGGCCATCGCGACAAAGCACTCTGAAAATACCAGTGTGGGGAGAAGAGGGTTATTCATCCTTTGTCTCCTGGGTCACAGATCATCACGAAGGGAGCCCAAGGTAGGAACTCAAGGCAGGAACCTGAAAGCAGGAGCTGGAGCACAGGCCATGGAGGAATGCTGCTTACTGGCTTGCTTCCCTGGCCCATGCTCAGCCTTTCTTTTTTTTTTTTTTTTAAATTTATTTTTGTATGTGTATGAATGTACTGTCTGCATGCAGTTCTGTGCACCCGTGTCGTGCGATGCCGCAGAGGTCAGAAGAGGGTCTTGGATTCCCCTGGAACTGGAGGTCTCCTGGAATTGGAGTTACAGACCATTCTTAGCCACCACATGGGTGCTGGGGATCGAACCCGGGTCCTCTGCAAGAGCAGTCGGTGCTCTTAACCACTAGGCTATCTTTCCAGCCCTCAGCCTACTTTTTTATACAATAAAGAACAACCTGCCATGGGTGGCACTGCCCACAGTGGGCTGGGCCCTCCCACATCACTCAAAAATTAAGAAAATGTAGACAAAAAAAAATTCAGTTTAGCTGGGCGTGGTGACGTACGCCTTTAATTCTAGCACTCGGGAGCCAGAGGCAGGCGGATATTTTTGAGTTCAATTCCAACTTGGTCTACATAGCCAGTTCCAGGCCAGCTGGGGCTACAGGGAGACCCATCTCAAAAAGACACACACACAAAAACAAAACAAAACAAAACAAAAACAGGCCAGAGCATCTCTGCTTGACTTCCCTCAGGGATAAACCATGACCAGAACCTGTAAATCAACCCTTTCCTTTTCAAGTTAGTTTTGATCAGTGTTTTTTTCTTTCTTTCTTTCTTTTGAGATAGGGTTTCCCTATAGCCCCAGCTGGCCTGGAACTCACTCCGCAGACCAGGCTGGCCTAGAACTCACAGAGATCTTCCTGCCTCTGCCTCCTGAGTGCTGGGATTAAAGGCTTGAGCCACCATGTCCTGCTTAAAGATGGTTCTTAGCCACAATGTGGGTGCTAGGAATCAAACCCGGGTCCTCTGCAAGAGCAGTTGGTGCTCTCAACTTCTGAGCCATCTCTCCAGCTCCTGATCAGAGTGTTTTATCACAGTAATAGAAAGCTAACTAGGATAGAGACTCAGTCTCAAAGAGAAAGAAAAAGAGTCAGTCTAAAACTTGTGATGAAATAAATTTAACATCAGGATTCCTAAGGCCAGCCAGACATGGTGGGGTACTGTGGTGAGGCACCTAAGATCGCCTGTAGCTATATCACATTATGAGCTCCAGCTGAGTCCAGAAGTTAAAACTTAAAGTATGGAGATAAGAGAAAAGTTTAATTCAACTCAACTGAGGCATGAGTCTGAGAACAGGTCAGTGTGTACCTGGTTGCTTAGAAACTAGCTCATTCTGCATGGCTTCTGTACTTCATGCTTGGCTTGCTTTTGGAGAATGGGAATTGTTAGAGGGGCTTTCCATCCCTAAGCTTGGGAACTTAAATTTTCACCCTTGGATATGGTTTTTCCTATATAAATGCCTCCCACACTGTAACTCAGGACTATAGACCCTCTACTGAATGTTGATGTCTAGTTGTCAGCTGACTAAAGGCTTTCTGTTGGCTTCATTTTGTGCTTGAGTGGTCTTCTCTGATTAATTGCCCCATTACAGCACCTCTAATCTTCCGACCTCCACAAGTGTGCTGTGCCATGTGTGCACTTCCCAAACACAAAATAAGTGAACACAGTAATATTTATAATTTATTTTTGAAACATATAAAAGGAGAGAAGACAATAGTTAATTCTCAGGCATGTATCACCCAGCTTCAAGACAAAGACAGGAAGATCACCATAAGTTTGGCCTACATAATGAATTCCAGGCCAGCCAGCACTACATGGTGAGACCCCTACCTCAAAAATAAAAGGGGGTTGGGCAAGCTAGAGAGATGACTCAGTGGTTAAGAGTGCATACTGCTCTTGCAGAGGACCTGAATTTGGTTCCCAGAACCTATGTTGGGTGGGTCACAACTGCTTGTTACTCCAGTTCCAGGGTATCTGAGCTCTTTCAGCACACAAACATATTTACATAATTAAAAATTAAGCAGGGGCGGGGGGCTGGAGAGATGGCCTAGCGGTTAAGAGCGCCGACCGCTCTTACAGAGGACCCGGGTTCGATCCCCAGCACCCACATGGCGGATGAGAACCGTCTGAAGCTCCAATTCCAGGAGAACTCCAGTTCCAGGGGAATCCGACGCCCTCTTCTGACCTCCGCGGCATTGCACGACACGGGTGCACAGACCTACATGCAGACAGTACACTCATACACAAAGAAAAATAAATTAAAAAAAAAAAATTAAGCAGGGCATGGTGGCACACACCTTTAATTCCAGCACTCCAGAGACAGAGGCAGGCAGATCTCTGTGAGTTCTAGGCCAGTCTGGTCTACCTAGTGAGTTCCAAAACCTGCTAGAGCTGCAGGGAGATCCTGTATCAAAAAAGACAAACAACAACAACAACAACAAAACCCCACCAACAATCAATCAATAAAAAATTAAAATTAAAAAGGAAATCTTAGCCGGGCATGGTGGTGCACACCTTTAATCCCAGCACTCGGGAGGTAGAGGTAGGCGGATCTCTGTGAGTTCAAGGCCAGCCTGGTCTACAAAGTGAGCTCCAGGACAGCTGGGGCTACAGGGAGACCCTGTCTCAAAAATACCAACAAAACAAAACAAAAAAAAGGGAATAAAAAGGAAAAGGAAATCTTTAAAAAAATTCTCCAAGGCAATATAATAAACACATAAATTCATACCTCTGAATGCCTGGGTACCAGATCCAATACATCCCTTTTGCTCATAGACCAATGGAATGAGAGCATTGGGTTGGCATTGCTGAAGGAGAAAGGAGTCTGGGTACTAGTCACACCCATGATATAAACTGGCATCTGAAAAGAAAAGGTGGTATTGTGCTATCCATCCTGCCTATCTGACATCATCAGGAAAGCGTACCCAGAATAGAGCTGTCATACCAACCTCGTAGCTGGGCACAGGGGCACATACCTGAAATCGCAGAATTTTGGAGGGTGAGACAGGAGGATTATCTTGAGTTTCAGGCCAGTAAGGGTTACACAGCAAAGCTAAATATCAAGACTCCATCTCAAGAAAATCACCACTACCACCACAAAAAATAATGGCCTTTAATCCTAGCACTTGGGAGGAAGAGGCAGGCGGATCTTTGTGAGTTCAAGGCCAGCCTGGTCTACAGAGTGAGTTCCAGGACAGCTGGGGCTATAGGGAGACCCTGTCTCGAAAAGACAAAAAACAAACAAACAAACAAAAAAAACAGAGCTTACACCTACACTTTGTACAACTGACCTCAGTAGCTGTGATGAGTCGAGTTGCAGCCGCAAGGATCCGAATAGCCCTTAGCTGAACAACTTCAACCTGTACTTCATCCTGCTCAACAGAGTGGAGAGCAAGCTTAGGTAACATAGAGTTTCGTGGGTGGACAGAAGTGCTTATAACTGGTTTGTTATGCTATTTTGGGAACTGGACAACAACAAAGTACCGATACCATGTATGCTTGGTTTTGTTCTGTTAAAAAAAAATCTTTACAGATTGGAACAATGTCTTACAATAATGTCAAGTAATCTGAATTTTCCGCTAAAATTTGTGTTTTCCATACCAATGAGGGAGCTAGAAAGATATTTGTGGGTTCCTGGCATCCTCATCACCCTCTACCCATCATCCCCAAGATGGCAGAGGAGAAGCAAAGCACAGCCAAGAATACCTGGGAAAACACGATGACTTTGCCAGTATCTTCATTTACTGTCTGGATGGTGCCGTGGACGACGGCTGTGCCCACCATTTTCCCTGTAACTTGTCCCTTTCTATTAACAACAGCCACAGTCTGATTGCTGATGGAAAAGTGAATGATAGACTGGGGCTGAGGGCCACCTTCAGACATTATCTGGAATTTAAGCATAGCAATGAATGCCTGGAATGTAAAAAGTCACATCTCCTTTTGGAACATTTTGTCCAAGCAACTTGATTTCTTCCCCCACTTCCTGAACAGCACATACCACATCAACTCAGCTGTAAGGAATGCAAGTGACCCTCAAGATTCCAAGAGAGTTTTTTTAACCATTGTGGATCAGAGAAGTTACCGATTTTCTTCTTTATCAGATCCAGGTGTACTTAATTGGTGTACACAGAGAAGAAAACAGAAGTGTGTTTAATGAGAAAGGGTAAGTCCTGTTTTCTGCCTTTAAACGTATTTCGTTTAGCAGGGTATGGTGCCACACACCTCTAATCCTAGGACTTGAGAGGCTGAGGCCAGGGAATTGTCAGGAGTTACAGACCAGCTTGAGCTACACAACAGGACCCTGTTTCTTTTCTTTTCTTTTTTTTTGGTCTTTTCGAGACAGGGTCTCCCTTAGCCCCAGCTGTCCTGTAACTCACTCTGTAGACCAGGCTGGCCTTGAACCCACAAAGATCCGCCTGCCTCTGCCTCCCAAGTGCTAGGATTAAAGGTGTGCGCCACCACGCCTGGCAGGACCATGTTTCAAAAAACAAAACTAAACCCACAAACAAAACAAAAGGATGATCACCTGCATCATGTTCGTTGCAATCAGTGTCATCTTCTCTGGAGCAAGTCTGAATGGAGGAAACACCTTGAAGGGGAAAAAAAAATCAGTGGACAATGATGATTAATTAGATCCAGTTGCATAAATGGTTGTGAACTTATGCTAAAGAAAACTCATAATTATGTACAAAGAAGTTACACAAGTATTTTTATTTATATTAGCAAAAAATTCAAAAGTATTTAAGCAAGTTACTCTATTTACCAGTATAAAAGAGGTCATAAAACTGTTAGAGCTGGAGAGATGACTTAGTGGTTAAGAGCACTGGTTGTTTTTGCAGAAGACCCAAGTTCAATTCCCAGGACCCACATGTAACCATCTGTAACTCCAGTTCCAGGGGAATCTGACACCTTCTTCTGACTCCACAGTTACTACACAACATGGGTGTACTTACATGTAGGCAATACACTCATATACATAAAAATAATAAAATATATTTAAAAAATGGTGCACTTATAGGCAGAACACATAAAACAAAACAAATATATATGTATATATATTTTTGGGGGGTAGTCTTTTTGAGACAGGGTATCCCTTTAGTTCTAGCTGGTCTGAAGCACATTAGGTAGACCAGGCTGGACTTGAACTCACAGAGATCTGTCTGCCTCTGCCTGAGATTAAAGGCATGCGCCACCATGCCTGGCAAATAATTTTTTTTTTTTGTCTTTTCGAGACAGGGTCTCCCTGTAGCCCCAGCTGTCCTGGAACTCACTCTGTACACCAGGCTGGCCTTGAACTCACAAAGATCCACCTATGTATATATATTTGTCTTTTTTGAGACAGGGTCTCCCTGTAGCCCCAGCTGTCCTGGAATTTGCTCTGTAGACCAGGCTGGCCTTGAACTCACAAAGATCCACCTGCCTCTGCCTCCCAAGTGCTAGGATTAAAGGCATGCGCCACCACGCCCGGCAATAAATATATTTTTAAAAGATTATATTTATAGGGCTGGTGAGATGGTTGAGTGGGTAAAGGCACTTTCTGCCAAGCTTGACTACCTATGTTCAATTCCTCTGATCTCAACACACATACCATCCATGTCCCTCCCATACACAAAATATAAAAATGTATATTTATATTTTTTGAGCATATATAAAGTAGAGAAAACAATATAACTAATTGTTGGGCATGAATCATCCAGTTTCAGCATTTATAAAGATATGACTGGTAATTATCTTTATCTTGTTTTGAGCTTTGGTACTGGGGATAGAACCTGGGGTCTTATACATGCTAGGCAAGTATTTTACTATTGAGCTACAGCCTCAGCCCCTATCTTTTTTGTGTGTGTATTGTTTTTCCTTGATTTTGAGGCAGGGTATTACTATATAGCCCTGAATGTCTGGAACTCACTCTGTAAACCAGGTTGGCCTCAAACTCACAAAAACCACCTCCCTCTGCCTCCCAAATGCTGACATTAAAGGCATGTGTCACCATACCCAGAGAGCCCTATTTTTAAATTATCTGTTTGTCTTGTCTTTTAGAGACAGTTTATCAAAATGTAGCCCTAGGTTTCCTGAAAATTACTATGTAGACCAGGCTGGGTTTGAACTTGCAGCAATCCTCCTGCCTTTGTCCCACAATTATCTTTTATTTTATTTTTAAAAATTGTGCTGGGCATGGTGGCACATGCCTTTAATCCTAGCACTCAGGAGGCAGGTGGATCTCTGTGAGCTCAAGGCCAGCCTGGTTTACAGAGTGAGTTCCAGGCCAGCTGGGGCTACAGGGAGACCCTGTCTCAAAAAGATAAAAAAAAAAAAATTTACTTTGTATGCACATTCACTACTATGTTTAAATTTAGATAATGTCTTTGTGCATGTGTGTGTGTGTGTGTGTGTGTGTGTGTGTACGCGTGTGTCCATGTGTGTGCCTGTGTATGTACATATGTGGAGGCCAGGGCTCAGTGCTGGTTGTCTCTCAATCATTCTTCACTCTGTTTTTTGAGACAGGTTTTCTTTTTTTTTTTTTTCTTTTGAGACAGGTTCTCCCTATAGTCCCAGCTTGGCTGAACTCACTCAGTAGACCAGGTGGCCTTGAACTCACAGAGATCCACCTGCCTCTGCCTCCGGAGCACTAAGATTAAAGGCATGGGCTACCACACCCAGCTTAAAGAATTAGCCGGGCGTGGTGGCGCACACCTTTAATCCTAGCACTTGGGAGGCAGAGGCAGGCGGATCTTTGTGAGTTCAAGGCCAGCCTGGTCTACAGAGCAAGTTCCAGGACAGCTGGGGCTACAGGGAGACCCTGTCTCGAAAAGAAAAAAAAAAAAAAAAAAAAGAACGGGCTGTGGGGCTGGAGATATGACCTAGCGGTTAAGAGCACTGACTGCTCTTGCAGAGGACCAGGGTTCAAATCCCAGCACCCACATGGCGGCTAAGAACTGTCTTTAACCCCAGTTCCAGGGGAATCCAACACCCTCTTCTGACCTCCGCAGCACTGCATGACACGGGTGTACAAAGCTACATGCAGACAGGACATTCATACACATACAAGTATAAATAAAAAATTAAAAAAAAAAAAAAGAATGGGCTGTGGGGATAGCGCAGCTGTTAAAGGCTGAGGCTAAGAACCACAAAAAAAGAATGTTCGTAGCTGCCATGGGAATCGAACTCAGGTCCTCTGCAAGAGGGCTCTTAACTGCTGAGCCATCTCTCCAGACCCGAGACAGGTTTTCTCACTGACCCTGAACCTAGGTGACTGACTGAGCTATACTGGCTGGCTAGCAAGTCCCAGAAATCTGTCTGCCCCTGCCTCCATTCCTAGCATTAGGACAGCAGTTGTGCATCAAGCCTGGCTGTTTTTCTGTTGGGACTGGGGATGGAACTCAGGTCCTCATGAGCGTGCTGGATTCATCTTACTCACTTAGCCTTCTCCCCAGTCCCAAGAAATTGTTATTATTTTTTTTGTCCTTTTGAGACAGGGTCTCCCCATAGCCCTAAGCTGGCCTTGATCTCACCGAGATCCTCTGCATCTGCCTCCCAAGTGCTGGGATTAAAGGCTGTAACACCACACCCTTGCTAAGAAATAACTTTTGATGGGGCTAGAGAGATGATGGCTCAGGGGATGGAATCACTGGCTAGTCTTCCAGAGGACCCAGGTTTGATTCCCAGCACCCACATGGTGCTAACTACTGTCCTAACTCCAATTCTAGGGGAATTCAATGCCCTTTCTGAACTCCACAAGCTTTGTATGACATGCACTTATGTACCCATACAGGCAATATACTCATACACATACAATAGACATAATAAATAAAATACTACCCCCCCAAAAAAGGAAATTACTTTTGATAGAAGACTAAAATGAAAAAACATAGAACGGGGCTAGAGATGTAGCTCAGTTGGTGGAGTGCTTACCTAGTCTGTATAAAGTGCATGGACACCTAGAGTGTTTACTTAGCAGGCATAAAGCTTTGGATCTTGGGGCTGGAGAGATGGCTCAGCCGTTAAGGGCACCTGGGTTCAATCCCCAGCACCCACATGGTGGCTGGGAGCCCTCTTTAACTCCAGTCCCAGGGGAATCCGACACCCTCTTCTGACCTCTGTGGCATTGCATGACACGGGTGCACCAACCTACATGCAGACAGTACACTCATACACAGAAAAATAAAAAAAATAATAAAAAATGCTTTGGATCTCATCCCTAGCACCACATACAACTGGATAGGGTAGCAGATGCCTGTAATCCCAGTACTCAGAATAGTGAGTTCAAGGCCAACCTGGAATACATGAGACCTTGTCCCAAAAACCAAGCAAACAGTCTAGAGAGATGACTCAGCAGTTAAGAACACTGGCTGGTCTTGCAGAGGACCTGGGTTCCCAGCACCCACGTGGTGGCTAACAACCATCTGTAACTCTAGTTATAGGGGATGTGCTGCCTTATTCTGACCTCTCTGAGTATTGCATGACACGGGTGTACTTAAATACATGTAGGCAAAATACTCATACACAGCCAGGCGTGGTGGCGCATGCCTTTTTAATCCTAGCATTTGGGAGGCAGAGGCAGGCGGATCTTTGTGAGTTCAAGGCCAGCCTAGTCTACAGAGTGAGTTCCAGGACAGTTGGGGCTACAGGGAGACCCTGTCTCGAAAAGACCGAAAAAAAAAATACTCATACACAAAAATTAAAAATAATATAAAATATTAAAAACAAACATACATACATACTGGGCATGGTGGTACATGCTTTTAATCCCAGCATTCCAGAGGCAGAGGCAAGCACATTTCTGTGAGTTCAAGGCCATCCTGATCTACAAAGTGAGTTCCAGGCCAGCTAGGGCTACAGAAAGACCTTAAAAAAAAAAGCAAACATAAAAGGAAAAAGAAAAAAGGAAGTATTATTTATTCATGTTAAAATATCAAAGGGAGGTGCTGGAGATGGACCTCAGTACATGCAAAAGCCCAGGGTTTGATTCTCAGAACTACAAAAACTGGGCATTGTAAAAAAACAAACCATACATATTTGCCCATCTTGGTGGCTCAAGCCTGTAATTCCAACATTTGAGAGGCTGAGAAGGGAGGACACTGAGAGTCTGAAGCCAGTCTAGGCTGCATAATGAGTTCAGGCCGGCCTGGGAAAAGGACTGAGACCCTGTCTTAACAAACCCAAATATACACATTGGAAGAACTGGGAAATGTTGGCACACACCTGTGCTCCTAGCTACTCAGAATGCTGAGATAGGAAAGTCATTTGAGCCTAGGAGTTTCACACCAGCCTGGACAACAGCCAGTCTCAAAGAACAGATAACAAAGCCGGGCATGGTGGCGCACGCCTTTAATCCTAGCACTTGGGAGGCAGAGGCAGGCGGATCTTTGTGAGTTCAAGGCCAGCCTGGTCTACAGAGTGAGTTCCAGGACAGCTGGGGCTACAGGGGGACCCTGTCTCAAAAAGACCAAAAAAAAATAAAAATAAAAAAATAAAAGGTGTATGCCACCTTGCCCAGCAAAAGATTATTTATTTATTTATTTATTGGTCTTTTTGAGACAGGGTCTCCCTGTAGCCCCAGCTGGCCTGGAACTTACTCTATAGACCAGGCTGGCCTGGAACTCACAAAGATCCACCTGCCTCTGCCTCCTAAGTGCTAGGATTAAAGGCATGCGCCACCACGCCCAGCTAAAAGATTTATTTTTTAAATTTTATTTATTATTTTTATTTTTTGTATGAGTGCATTGTCTGCCTATAGCTAAGTGAACCCATTCTGTGCAGTGCCCAAGGAAGTCATAAGAGGGCATCAGATCCCCTGGAAATGGAGTTACGGATGGCTATTAGCTGCATGTGGGTGCTGAGGATCGAACCCGGGTCCTCTGCAAGAGCGTCGGTGCTCTTAACCGCTAGGCTATCTCTCCAGCCCCAAAAGATTTATTTTTTAAATTTTATGTGTATGAGTGTTTTGACCATGGATGTGTATGGTGCCCATGGAAGCCAGAGAACATCAGATCTCCTGGAACTGGAGTTAGAGTCAGTCAGTGGCTTCCCTATGGGTGAGGGGAACCAAACCCAGGTCCTCTGCAAAAGTAGCCAGTGCTCTTAGCTACTGAGCCATCTGTCCAGCCCTTCTAGTTATTTATTTATGTATTTATTATTATTAGGGTTTGTGTCTGGTATGTGTATAAGAGTAGGAGTGTGTGCCATGGCACATGTGTAGAGGTCAGGGGACAACTTTCAAAAGTCAGTTTTCTCCTTCTACTGTGGGTTCCAGTGGTTGAACTTGGTGGTCATTAGGCTTGCACAGCAAGCATTTTACTGGCTGAGAGTGCTCACCAGCCTCCATTTATTTATTTATTTATTTATTTATTTATTTATTTATTTATTTATTTATTTATTTCAGAGTCTCTCTATGTAGCCCTAGCTGGACTGAAGAGCCACTTGTTCCTGCCTGCTGAGTGCTGGAATTACAAGTGTGACCTACCACACCCCACCATTTCTATATCTTTAAGCTTTTTTGTGCTTTCCAAACTATAAGAACAGTGTCCCTGTAGCCCCAGCTGTCCTGGAACCTACTCTGTAGACCAGGCTGGCCTTGAACTCACAAAGATCCGCCTGCCTCTGCCTCACTATTACTTTTATATAGAAAAAACAAAACCAAATCATATTATGGTGGGGCTCGAGAGAAGAACATTTGCTCTTTTTGTAGAGGATCTGGGTTCAGTTCCCACCACCCAAATGGCAGCTAACAACTAACTGTCCATAACTCCAGATCTAGGGATCTAACATCCTTTTCTGGTCTTTGTGGCTGCACACGCATGGTACCCTTACGTGCAGGCCATTCACTCATACATACAAATACTAAATAAAATATTAAAAAAATATATTACGGGGGCTGGAGAGATGGCCTAGCGGTTAAGAGGACTGACTGCTCTTGCAGAGGACCTTCAATCCCCAGCACCCACATGGCAGCTGAAAACCATCTTTAACTCCAGTTCCAGGGGAATCCAATGCCCTCTTCTGACCTCCGCGGCATTGCACGACACAGGTGCACAAACCTACATGCAGACAGTATATTCATACACATACAAGAATAAAAAAAAAATATATATATATATTACACATCGACAGAAAAGGCTGAACATGTTAAGTGAGAAAGCACGTGATCCAGATGAAAGCATTTCCTTACTTCAATGTGCCGAGGAGCTGACGTCAACTTTCTTCCCATCCTGTCTGTGGCAGTGGCTACAAGTGTGGTTTGCCCAACAGTGACAGCACGGAGCATGTAGTTTTCAGAGTATTCATCCTGATCCTCCATTAATCTGCAAAGATCCATGTGGTATTGGTGAGAAGGATCTGGTTTTGAGAATGGTCAGCAATTCATCTTTCCAATGCTTAATATTTTCTGCTCATTTTAACTCTGGCTGAGGGTTGGAAAGGTGGCTCAGCAGTTAAGGGCACTGGCTGCTTTTGCAGGAAGACCTGGGTTTGGTTCCCAGCACCCACATGATGGCTAACAACTCTCTATAACTCCAGTTCCAAGGGATCCAACATTCTCTTCTGGTTTCCACAGGAACTGCATGACATGGATGTGGACAAAAGAAATACACATAAAATAAAAGTAAAATTAATAAAATTAAATCTGGCTGAGGGCACTGCTAGTAAATGAATTTCCAGAGCCAAGACAAATGTTCTGGCAGTGACAGGGGCTCAAACACTTTTTCTGAGGCTGAAAAGGAATTAGGGTGACGAAAGCACAGACTGACAAAATTGCAAATACCAAATTGCCTTGGATTTTTTTCTTTGTGTTTTTTAGATAAAATCTTATGGAGCCAAGCCTGGCATAGATCTCAAAACCCTGCCTCTACCTCCCAAGTTCTGGGATCATAGGTATAAGCTACTATGTTAGTAGAATTTTTGAATTTCCTCTTTCTCAAAGGAAAGTAACAGAACATCTGTTGATCAATATATAGTTTTGAAGGCCTTGTAGACTTAAGCACTCTCAAAAGAGAAGCACTCTCAAATTCATTTTCTTAAATTCCTCATCCAAGGATGAGACATATAACATACATATTTGGCACTCAAATAAGACATTTGAGGAATTTTTTTTTTTTTTGTCTTTTTGAGACAGGTTCTTGCTATAGTCCCAAATGGCCTGGAACTCGCTATGTAGACCAGGTTGGCCTTAAACTCACAGAGATCCACCTGCCTTTGCCTCCTGAGTGCCAGGATTAAAGGCATGGGCCACCACGCTTAGCAACCTAAGGAATTTTTTGTCTTTTCTTTTCTTATTGGTAGTGTCTTCCTGTGAGGCCTATCCTGACTCAAACCTAAGATCCTCCTGCCTCAGATTTCTGAGTTGCTGAGATTACAAGTATGTGAGGGAAATAATTATAAAGAATTAAAGGCTGGGGCTGGAGAGATGGCCTAGCGGTTAAGAGCGCCGACCGCTCTTACAGAGGACCTGGGTTCGATCCCCAGCACCCACATGGCGGCTGAGAACCGTCTGAAGCTCCAATTCCAGGAGAACTCCAGTTCCAGGGGAATCCGAGACCCTCTTCTGAACTCCGCGGTGTTGCACGACACAGGTGCACAAACTTGCATGCAGACAGTACATTCATACACATACAGAAATAAATAAAATTAATAAAAAAAAAGAATTAAAGGCTTTCCTATTAAAAGAATGATTGGAGGAATGTAACCTTTGTAGTGCTATTTTGTAAACTCCTCTACTTTATAAAATTTTTGTGGAATTCAAATCTTTCAATCTCTAGACAAAACTTGTGTAAAACTTTTGTTTACACAAAGGCCTGCTATATCCTGGACCTCGATCGTCCTGAGCAGCCAATCCCTTCCCTTTTTCATTCATTTCTTTGCTCTGATTTTTTTTTTTTTTTTTGGTCCTTTTGAGATGGGGTCTTCCTGTAGCCCCAGCTGGCCTGGAACTTGGTCTGTAGACCAGGCTGGCCTTGAACTCACAGACATCTGCCTGCCTCTGCCTCCTGAGTGCTGGAATTAAAGGCATGTGCCACCACACTCGGCCTAGTATTTTTTATTGTTGTTTTGAGACAGGGTCTCACTATGTAGCTCTGGCAGGCCTGGAACTCACAGAGATGTCTGCCTCTCCCTCCTGAGTACTTGGGACTAAAGGTCTGTGCCACCATGCCCAGCAGATTTTGTTTCTAAAATGTGTACCATCACACCCAGCTTGAATGAGTACTTTGTAGAACATTGACTATGGGAAGTAAGTATAGACTGAGAGGCTCTGCTGCAGAAGGAGATCTGATTAGCCTAAAAGACGCTGACATGTCAGCAGGAGGGAGAAAAGCAGCACTGAAGGACACTCACCTCAGTGTGACAATGGCAGATGCCAGCTGCAGTCTGAGGTCCATATTTCTGAAGTACTTATTTCGGAATGGGTGTTTAGAAGAGCCAAGAACCCTCACAAACACTAACACAGCTTTGCCTATCTCAACCTAGTAGTTAAAGAAAAAGAGAAGCATGAAATAGAAGGGTCCCGTTCACTTCAGACTAGCTAACGTTCTGAGGGTGGCGAACATTTTTGCTCTTGCTATAATGTTCCTGATCAGTCTTTGATCAAACAACCCTAATTTGTATGCACTATTTAAGGGGTTCCTTTTCCTTTTTTTTCTTCCCTCCTTTCTTTCCTTCTCCTCCCTCCCTCCTTTCCTTCCTTCTTTTCTTCCTTCTACCCTACCCCTCTTTCTTTCTTAATATCTCACTCTGTATAGTTCAGGCCGCCCTATAATTCACTATGTAGTCCACGTTGGCTTCAAACTCACAGCAATCTACCTGCCTTAGCCTCCTGAGTGCTGGGATTACAGGAGTGAGCCACCATGCCCTCTTCTTGGATTAAAAAAGTTTATTTATTATTTTTATTTTATGTGTATGAGTGTATTGTCTACATGTATGTAAGTACATCCATGTCATGCAGTGCCTATGGAAATCAGAAGAGGGCATTGGATCCTGGAAGTGGAGTTACAAATGGTTGTTCGCTGCCATATGCATGGTAAGAACCAAACCTGTTCCTCTGCAAGACCAGCCAGTGCCCTTAACCTCTCAGCCATCTCTCCAGCCCTGGATTTTTTTTTT
>VZQC01006181.1:393867-417951 GCA_009823505.1 Rhizomys pruinosus | reverse complement strand
CAAAAGACAGCATCTTCAGCAAGTGGTGTTGGCAAAATAGATCACAATTTGTAGAAGAATGAAATTAAACCCCCTACCTCTCCGCCCTGTACAAAACGCAACTCCAAGATGGATCAAAGACCTCACTGTGAACCCAAACTCATGAAGGCGATAGAAGAAAAAGTTCGGGCAGCACTACAAGCGCATAGGCGTGTAGGAAAAGAACTCCTAAATGCAGACACAGCAGCGCGCACAGAAATTAACGGTCGGACAGTTGCACAAATGGGACCTCATTAAACTCAAAAGCTTCGTACATCAAAGAAAAACATCAATCGGAAGTGAGAGAGAACTCCCACAGAGTGGGAGGCAACGTTCACTGCAGATACATTGACAAACCATTGACTTTCCAGGCAATATATAACACTCAAAAAGCAACTAGAGAAAAAAAAATGACCCACCTCATAGATGGAGCAAAGAACTGACAGAGATCTCAACAAGTGAGGATTAGAGATGGTGAGAATCAATCTAAGAAGTGTTTCAACATCGAGTAATCATTAGTGAAATGCAAATCAAAACCACTTGTAAGCATATCATCTTACTCCAATACGACTGGCTAGGATCAAGACAAAAAATGAGTACCAAGTGCGGGAGGGTTTGTGGGGAAAGGGGGAAAGCATGCGTGCAAATCCCTGCAAGTGGGGCGTGGATAAAACTTCTACACCATTAAGGAAAGCCGTGTGGAGAACCCTTGGAAGACTTGGACTGAACTTGCCACCTGACCCAGCCTACCATCCTGGGCATGTACCCTCAAAGACTCACCCCACCACAGGATACATGCCTAGCACATTTAAGTGTTAATAGAGTTTTAGGTTTGGGGGGATATAGATTAGTTTTAAAAAAATAATTACTTCTATTTCCAAATATATTTTTAGGACATATTCAAATGTATTTTATCTATAAAGCATTTAACCATTAGGTGAAATATCTAATTATTTATTTATTTATTTATTTATTTATTTATTTATTTATTTATTTTTATGTATATGAATGTACCGTCTGCATGTAGGTTTGTGCTCCCATGTCATGCAATGCTGCAGAGGTCAGAAGAGGGCGTCGGATTCCCCTGGAACTGGAGTTAAAGATGGTTCTCAGCTGCCATGTGGGTGCTGGGGATAGAACCCAGGTCCTCTGCAAGAACAGTCAATGCTCTCAACTGCTAGGCCATCTCTCCAGCCCCTCCTTTTTTGTTTCTTTGAGACAGGGGTTCCCTTTAGTCCCAGCTGGCCTGGAGCTCACCATGTAGTCCAGGCTGGCCTTAAACTCAGAGATCCAACAGCCTCTGCCTCCTGAGTACTGGGATTAAAAGGGTATACCACCATGCCCTGCTAGGTAAAACATCTTTCAGACAAGGTTTCATGCCAAGCATAGATAAAACATCTAAGGTTTAAACAAACAAATAAAAGGTTGGTCATTTAAAACCTGCTTTGTGAAGTTTATAGTTTTTTTGGAACTCACTCTGTAGGCCAGGATGGCCTTGAACTCACAGAGATCTGCCTGCCTCTGCCTCCAGAGTGCTAGGATTAAAGGCATGCAGTACCACAAGTGGCTTAAAGATGGTTCTTAGCCACCAGGTGGGTGCTGGGAATCAAACCTAGGTCCTCTGCAAGAGGAGTTGGCTCTCTTAACTGCTAAGCTATCTCTCCAGCCCCCTGTAAAATTTATAGTTTACTTTATTTATTTATTTATTTATTTATTTATTTATTTTTATGTGTATGAATGTACTGTCTGCATGCAGGTTTGTGCACCCGTGTGGTGCAATGCTGCGGAGGTCAGAAGAGGGTGTTGGATTCCCCTGGAACTGGAGCTAAAGATGGTTTTCAGCCACCATGTGGGTGCTGGAGATTGAACCCAGGTCCCCTTCAAGAGCAGTCGGCACTCTCAACCACTAGGCCATCTCTCCAGCCCTGTAAAATTTATAGTTTAAAATAATGTGTTCAGCCAGTCATGGTGGCTCATGTATTTAATCCCAGTACTAGAGAGGCAGAGGCAGGCAGATCTCTGTGAGTTCAAGGCCAGCCTGGTCTACAGAGTGAGCTTCAGGCCAGATGGGACTAAAGGGAGACTTTGTCTCAAAAAGACCCAAAATAAAAAATAAATAAAATAATGTGTTAAAAATAACTGTTTCATGTTCATACATAGAGATACTTTAGTAAAAATTCATATAAATATATAGAATGGTCTATGCAACTATTAAAGGTATTAATGGGTTTATTATAATAAAGGTTAAAATAGTATAAATAAGCTGTTTATCTAAGGTCATGGTTCAATCAAATAGTTTTAAAAACAAAATGTATGTCTAATCAAGATTTATTTAAATGGTATTGAGTTTTGCCCAAGTGTTGTCTACCCATTATATGCTATTTAAGGGTTTAGTAAAAATTAAAATGCCTATATTAAATAAAATCGGTTAAATTTTTTAAATTTTCTTTCTTTATTTATGTGTATGAATGTACTATCTGCATGTAGGTTTGTGCACCTGTGTCGTGCAATGCCGCAGAGGTCAGAAGAGGGTGTCGGATTCCCCTGGAACTGGAGTTCTCCTGGAATTGGAGTTACAGACGGTTCTCAGTCGCCATGTGGGTGCTGGGTATTGAACCCAGGTCCTCTGCAAGAGCAGTCGGTGCTCTTAACCACTAGGCCATCTCTCCAGCCCCAGTTAAATATTTTTAATAAAAAATTGTAATACACTTAAGCTAATTGGGGATACAAATTGTTGTTAATATTTGCTTTGCTCCTAACTTGTATTAAATTACCAGTAACCACTTTAAAATTAAATGTATGAGCTGGGTGTGCTGGCACACACCTTTAATCCTAGCACTTAGGAGGCAGAGGCAGGCAGATCTTTGTGAGTTCAAGGCCAGCCTGGTCTACAGAGTGAGTTCCAGGACAGCTGGAGCCATAGGGAGACCTGTCTCAAAAAGACCCACCAAAAATTAAATGTACACAAATGTTCTATTTTTCTGTATTGTACAGTATTATGTTTGCCTACAAGATATAAAGTCCAATAACAAACAGTTTAAATAGACTTACTGGACTTTTATACCTTGATTCCTGTCTATGGGTATGTAGTACAACTGCTTTTTAAAAAATTATAGGTCAAGGGGCTGGTGAGATGGCTCAGAGGTTAAGAGCACTGACTGCTCTTGCAGAGGATCAGCACCCACATGGTGGTTAAGAACCATCCTAGGCTGGGTGTGGTGGTGCATGCCATTAATCCCAGTACTTGGGAGGCAGAGGCAGGTGGATCTTTGTTAGTGCAATGCCAGCCTGGTTTCCATAGCAAGTTCCAGGCCAGCTGGGACTAAAGGGAGACTCTGTCTCAAATATATATATATATATATATATATATATCAAAATGTAAAAGTCAAAAAAACAAGGGGCTGGAGAGATAGCCTAGCAGTTAAGAGCACTGACTGCTCTTGCAGAGGGCCTGGGTTTGCACCCACATGGTGGCTAAGAACCGTCTATAACTCCAATTCCAGGAGAACTCCAGTTCTAAGGGAATCCGAGACCCTCTTCTGACCTCCGTGGCATTGCATGACATGGGTGCACAAACCTACATGCAGACAGTACATTCATACACATACAAAAATAAATAAAATTAAAAATTAAAAAAATAAAAAAATTCAAAAAAACAAAAAGGGAGAGGATGGGTAATATGGCTCCCTCGAGGATACAGTTACATACAGAACTCTCTACTTTAAACCTTCTGTCAATTTTTCAAATTTAAAATTTAAAACTAACTATGGAAAGATTTTCTTGTGTGTTCCCACAGAGACATGTCCAACTTGGGTGCCTACAAAATGTGTATGTCCTTAGACTGTGGAAATAACCCAGAGGCCACAAACAAAGGGATTGACCCATCTATACATCAAGAAAAAATGGGAGAAGTTTGAGAAAAAGCTACTTCACAGGGAACCAACACATGGGGTGACACGTGTTCATGCTGGCATCTCTCGGGGTTAAGAGTCAAAAGCATTCCTGGAACTGAATGACAATGATAATACAACACAACAAAACCTATGGGATACTTTAAAAGCAGTCCTAAGAGGGAAGTTTATAGCCCTGGGTGCCTACATTAGAAAAAACAGAAAGAGCACAAGTGAACGATCTAATACCTCAGCTAAAAACACTTGAGAGACAACAAAAAAAATGAACCCTAAACACAACAGATAGGAAGAAATAACAAAAATCAGAGCAGAAATCAATGAAATAGAAACAAAGAAAACAATACAAAAAAAATCAATGAATCTAAAAGTCGGTTCTTTTTTTTATTTTATTTATTTTCGTATGTGTATGAATGTACTGTCTACATGCAGGTCTGTGCACCTGTGTTGTACAATGCCACGGAGGTCAGAAGAGGGCGTCGAATTCCCCTGGAACTGTAGTTAAAGACGGTTCTCAGCCACCGTGTGGGTGCTGGGGATCAAACCCAGGTCCTCAGCAAGAGCAGTCGGTGCTCTTAACTGCTAGGCCATCTCTCCAGCCCTAAAAGTTGGTTCTTTGAGAGAATAAACAAGATAGACAGACCTCTACCCCAGTTAACCAAAAGAAAGAAAGAACAAGTCCAAATCAATAGAATCCATGATGAAAGAGGAAATATCACAACAGCCAATGAAAAGATCCAGACAATCATACAGGAATACTTCAAAAACCTATACTAATGGATGAATATCTGAAATCCTGGAAATCACCAAAGCTAAACCAAGAAGAGATCAACAGCTTAAACAGACCCATAATATATGAAGAAATTGAAGATGTAATAAGAAACCTCCCAACTAAAAAAGATGGTTTCAAGGCAGAATTCTATAAAACATTTCAAAAAGACAACCATTATTACTCAAATTGTTCAGAAGGATAAAAGCAGAGGGAAATCTCCCAAATTCCTTCTATGAAGCCAGCATCACTCTAATACCAAATCAGGCAAAGATACAACCAAAAAAGGGAACTATAGACCCATCTCATTAATGAACACAGATGCAAAAATTCTCAACAAAATACTTGCAAACAATGTACAGTCTAGTCCCACATCAAGAAGATCATTCATCATAACCAAGTTGGATTCATACCAGAGATGCAGGGATGGTTGAACATATGAAAATCTATAAATATCATAAAACACATAAATGGACTGAAAACCAAAAAACGCGATTATCTCAATTGGCGCAGAAAAAGCCTTTGACAAAATCCAGCATCCCTGCTTAAAGTCCTAGAGGGAATTGGTTTAGAGGGATCATTCCTCAATGTAATCAAAGCCATATACAGGAAACCCACAGCCAACATCATCTTAAATGGAGAAAAGACAGAACCGTTACCCTTAAAGGTAGGAATTCAGGAACTCAGTAAGGCTGCCCCCTGTCACCACTCCTCTTCAATATAGTGCTTGAAACACTTGGTAGGGCAATAAGGCAAAAAAAGAAAATTAAAGGAGTGCTAATTGGAAAAGAGGAAGTCAAGCTGGGTGTGGTGGCGCATGCCTTTAATCCTAGCACTCGGGAGGCAGAAGCAGGCGGATCTTTGTGAGTTCAAGGCCAGCCTGGTCTACAGAGTGAGTTCCAGGTCAGCTGGGGCTACAGGGAGACACTGTCTTGGAAAGACAAAAAAAAAAAAAAAAGGAAAAGAGGAAGTTAAGCTATCCCTTTTTGCTGATGATGTGTTTGTTTACCTAAGGGATGCTAAAAACTCCACCAGAAAACTCCTCGAAAAGTTTAAGAGTTTCAGTAAAGTAGCAGGATACAAAATTAACCTAGAAAAATCAGTAGACTTTCTTTACACTAACAACAAGCAACTGAAGAAGGAATATAAGGAGACCTTCCCACTCACAATAGCATCAAAAACAATAAAATACTTAGGAACAAACCTAATCAAAGACACCAAAGATCTCTACAACAAAAAAGTTTAAACCCCTGAAGAAGGAGATTGAAGAAGATATCAGAAGATGGAAAGACTTCCCATGCTCATGGATTGGAAAAATTAATATAGTAAAAATGTCCATTTTTTCCCAAATTATTATACAGACTCAATGCAATCCCAATTAAAATCCCCAAGAGTTTCTTCACAGGCTTGGAAGAAAAACTCCTTAATTTCATATGGAAAAACAAAAGACCCCGAATAGCCAAAGCAACCCTGAGCAAAAAGAGCAATACAGGGGGGATTCTCTATACCAGATTTCAAACTATACTACAGGGTTATAGTCATAAAAACACTTGGTACTGGCACAAAAACAGACCTGTTGACCAATGGAACAAAACTGAAGATCCAAACCTGAGCACATATGTAGTATAGCCAGTATGCTGAGAATTATGCATGTGCAGAGCTTGTCCCTCATCAACCTAACCTGCCCTAGGCAGGTGAGATCACACAAGCAGCGTTGCAGACCTGGGCCAATCAGAAGACGACAAGAGGAGAGAGGGAATTCAAACAGTACATAACCCCTAACCCTGCCCCCAATAAATGAGTCCACAACAGCTTGTCCTCTGTCTGCTTTCACCCAACTCCCAGGGTCTGTGTTTTGACTCTGCGCCTCTCACCCCCACATTCCTTTGGTCAGATCCCGAAATTCCCCAGCAGGCTGGGGGATTGACTACACACATACAATTACAGCCACCTCATATTCGACAAAGGGGCCAAGAAGACACAATGGAGGAAAGACAGCATCTTCAGCAAGTGGCATTGGCAAAACTGGATCACCACCTGTAGAAGAATGAAATTAAACCCCTACCACTCACCCTGTACAAAAGTCAACTCCAAGGGCTGGAGAGATGGCCTAGCGGTTAAGAGCGCCGACCGCTCTTGACAGAGGACCCGGGTTCGATCCCCAGCACCCACATGGTGGCCGAGACCCATCTGAAACTCCAATTCCAGGAGAACTCCAGTTCCAGAGGAATCTGACACCCTCTTCTGACCTCCGCGACATTGCATGACACAGGTGCACAGACTTGCATGCAGACAGTACATTCATACACATACAGAAATAAAAATAAAATAAAAAAAAAGTCAACTCCAGATGGATCAAAGACCTCAACGTGAAACCCAAAACTCTGAAGGCAACAGAAGAAAACATTGGCAGCAGCCTACAAGACATAAGCTAGGAAAAGATCCCTAAATCAGACAGCAGCTGCTCAAGAAATAAAATTGACATTTGACAAATGGGATGCCATTAAACTCAAAAGCTTCTGTACATCAAAAGAAACAATCAAGGAAGTGAAGAGAAATCCCACAGAGTGGGAGGAAACCTTCCCTGCAGATACATCTGACAAAGCATTGATTTCCAGAATACATAAACTACTCAAAAAACACAAAGAAGAAAGAAAACAAATGACCCACTCAAAAGATGGAGCAAAGAGCTAAACAAAGACTTCACAAGTGAGGAATTAGAGATGGCTGAGAAACGTCTTATAGATTTTTTTTTTTTTGGTCTTTTCAAGACAGGGTCTCCCTGTAGCCCCAGCTGGCCTGGAACTCACTCTGTAGACCAGGCTGGCCTTGAACTCACAAAGATCTGCCTGCCTCTGCCTGTCAAGTGCTAGGCTTAAATGCCCGGGGAGAAACATCTTAAAAAGTGTTCAATGTTGCTAATAATTAAGGAAATGCAGATTAAAACCACTTTACGATATCATCTCACTCCGATAAGACTGGCTAGGATCAAGAAAACAAATGATACCAAGTGCTAAGAGAGGTGTGTGGGAAAGGGGAACACTCATCCACTGCTGGTGGGAATGTAAACCATCCAGCCACTATGAAAGCAGTGTGGGAGAACCCTTGGAAGACTCAAAATGAGTTTACCATCGACCAGTCATACCACTCCTGGGTATTCCACAAGACTCATCTTACCTCAGAGATACCAATGCGCACCATGTTTTATGCAGCTCTCTTCACAATAGCAAAGAGCCTGGAAAACAACCCAAGTTACCCTCAACTGACGATGGATAGAGAAAATGTGGGTACATCTACACAATGGAGTTCTATGCAGCAGTAAAGAAAGATGACATCATGAACTTTGCAGGTAAATGGGTGGAACTAGAAGATATCATGTTAAGTGAAGTAACACAGTCCCAGAAAAACAAATGACGAATGTATCCCTCATCTGTGGATGCTAGCGCCAATTACCTAGTTACAATATTTCTTGGCAGGGCTCCTATCTTGTTTTTTTTTTTTTTTTTTAATAGCCGCCACAATCGCCAGTCGGCATCGTTTATGGTCGGAACTACGACGGTAACTGATCGTCTTCGAACCTCCGACTTTCGTCTTGATTAATGAAAACATTCTTGGCAAATGCTTTCACTCTGGTCCGTCTTGCGCCGGTCAAGAATTTCACCTCTAGCGGCGCAATACGAATGCCCCCGGCGTCCCTCTTAATCATGGCCCCAGTTCCGAAAACCAACAAATAGAACCGCGGTCAGGCTCTTGATCTTTGTCCACGTAGTTGGGATGATGCATATTGGAAAGAACATCATCATCAACAACAACAACAACAACAACAACAAACAGAAAAGACTGCTTTCAAAGAACGGACTGAAATGGTCAACTTCTGCTAAACAGTCAACTCTGCATTGAGAATTTTAGAGAGAGACTGAGAAAAAGATGAGAAACGATATTGGCATAATGCTAGTTTCGGTGGGGGGTAGAGAGGGGGCCCTAGAGTGATGTGTAATGTAATCTTATATAGGATGCATAGAGCTTCAAAAAAAGTCAATTGTTATGACAATGGGTCATAGTTGACTGTTTCTTTTGGGACATAGTTGACTGTTTCTTTTGACTAAAAGGCATGGAATCTTTTAAAGGGATATCTTTTATGCCCCAAAATTAATTAAAGAGAGTACCAAGGTCAGATTCTCTGATATTGAGCCTGTAAAGGAAAATGACTACAGTTGCTAAATAATTAGCTAAGCTAATGCCCCTCATTAGTGTTTTGGTACAACAATTGATACAAATAGATAGAAATTTCCCATGCTATACTTAACATGGTTTATGTTTAATACATAACTAACATCTGAGTGTTTTACAGAGGTAAAACTGGTTGGAGATTTACCATATACACTTAAAGAAACAAAGACAAAAAGCAAATTCATTAAGGAGAGGTATCAAGGCCAGGTATTATTGTAAAATCTTTTTTTTTTTTCTTGGTCTTTTCAAGACAGGGTCTCCCTATAGGCCCAGCTGTCCTGGAACTCACTCTGTAGACCAGGCTGGCCTTGAACTCACAAAGATCTGCCTGCCTCTGCCTCCCAAGTGCTAGGATTAAAGGTGTGTACCACCACACTGGCTATTGTAAAATCTTTAAAAGCTTAATGGTTAAATAAAACATTTTAGTGAAGGAGGAATTTAGTATCAGTAGGGGAGTTGATTTGTCTATATATCTAAAAGTATGGTGACATGGACATTTGTGCCTGTCCCTTTGGATAATTGCCCTTCCTCTAGATTTTGATTTAGAGTTAGGTGTGATATATAGATGAATAAAAGCCTATGATACCAGTTATGGACTACCTTTAACAAGGAGATGATGGCTAAGGGGCCAAAAAAAGCCCCCCCGCCAAAACAAAGACTATTTGCCCAATGTTGGGGTATATGCAAAAAAAGATTGGTAAGACCCTGCTGCAGAAGACATGGTTTTGACATAAAAAGGATGTTTTGAGTCCTTGCTCTGCAAATGGACAGTTGGCCTTCATGATGCCAGTGAGCATTATATGGACCACTGAAAGAAAAGTGGTCTCTTGAGTCAAAGCAAGACTTCTCAGCTGCACCTCACCTGCCTGGAGATTTGTGCAGTCAGTGGCAGCCTAATATTTGTGTGCTCCCAAATTTAATTGGTTATAGCTCACTCCTTGAGAGAAGGGGGGCTGGCATATAGCTGATCCCATGAGCGTGCAGGCTCTAGTGACATAGTTTGTATACTTAAAACCATTGTACTTTATTTTATTTTTCTTTTTTAAATTAATTTATTTGTTTTTCATGTGTATGAATGTACTGTCTGCATGTAGGTTTGTGCACCCATGTCGTGCAATGCTGCGGAGGTCAGAAGAGGGCGTCGGATTCCCTTGGAACTGGAGTTAAAGACAGTTCTTAGCCGCCATGTGGGTACTGGGAATCAAACACGGGTCCTCTGCAAGAGCAGTTGGCACTCTTAACTGCTGAGCCATCTCTCTAGCCCCCTTTTCTTTTTTATTAAATTTTTTTGTTCTTTTTGAGACAGAGTCTCCCTGTAGCTCTGGGGCTATAGGGAGAACCTGTCTCAAAAAAACAAAAATAAAAACAAAGTGTCACTTAAAAGTAAACTGTGTTTGCTTCTCATGTACTCATGCCCCTTTCCCCAAAACCTAGGGACCATTCTCAGAAGAGGGGACACGTTAGAATGTAAGGGCTGAAGAGATAAAGGTGATTCCTGAGATCTCAAAAAATATGGACTAGACTCTTTATTTGATCAACATGCTTGTGCATACCAGCCTCTCCAATTGGACTATGGGGACCTTGGGTTGTTCAAAATTTGGGCATAGATACTTGCTAATTGGTTTTCATGGATGTTACATTCTTTGCTTATGCTTGACAATTTGTTTACCTCATGGTTGGTTTTTTGGATATTAATTGGTCTTGGTATAAAAAATGAAAATCTCAGGTCTGACCTGCCCCCAGCCTTTTGAGGCCGGGCATGGTGCCACACGCCTTTAATCCTAGTACTTGGGAGGCAGAGGCGGGTGGATCTCTGTGAGTTCAAGTCCAGCCTGGTCTACAGAGTGAGTTCCAGGACAGCCAGAGCTACAGGGATACCCTGTCTCAAAAAGAGACCAAACAAAACAAAACAAAACACCCCAGCCATTTTGAATAAAGTCTCTCTGGATTTGGATACCTTACCATGCAGCTGTGTGCTGTGCTTTCCCTTGTGTGTTTTCTACATTATTCCCACCATGGGAATAAATTGGATGAGCCACAATACTAGGTGTGTGGGCTGGAGAGGTGGCTAGGCAGTTAAGAGCACTGGCTGTTCTTGCAGGGGACCTGGATTCAGTTCCTAGCATCCATATAGCAGCTAACAACCATGTGTAACTCCAGTTACAGGGGATCCAATGCCCTCTTCTGACCTCCTCAGGCATTGTACAACACAGGTACACTTACATACATGTAGGCAATACACTCATACATATAAAATAAAAATAATAAATAAAATATTAAAACATATATTTGAGGGGGAGTGACTGACACAAAGTAGCCTTCTCACCTTATCAATCAGATCCAGCTCCACCTCCTGTATGTCTGACACCCTGAGCTGGGCCGTTGCTGGACCCAAGGATGCCAAGCACAGATCATACACTTCCAAGGTTAGAAATCCAGGACGTACTGGAACTAGCTAGAAGGAAGAAGATGGAAGCTGCATAAGGCAGTGATGTGCTCTCAGGATAACAGCAACACTGTCTTGAAGGTTGGTTACATGCTGCAGACACAGTACAATGTGTCCTGAATGTTTTAATTCTTGGCAAAACCATGAACCTAAGCAGAATTTAAGGTACTTGAATTTAAGTAGGATCTAACACGTCTCTATCTTGGTATTTATCAGCAGGGAAAATATTTCAAGGAGAAAAATCAAATATACCATGTTATAATTGCCATTTATGGAAGAAAAAAGTTGACTGATACTTTGCTTTTCCTTATTTGTGCCTCAGCTGCTGCACGGTAGGTGATATGCTCACCCTAGTCTGCCCCCACTGCCCCAGTCTTCACTTTTTTTTTAATTTTATTTATTCATTTTTTATGCATATGAATGTATTGTCTGCATGGAGGTCTGTGCACCAGTGTTGTGCAATGCTGTGGAGGTCAGAAGAGGGTGTCGAATTCCCCTGGAACTGGAGTTCTCCTGAAATTGGAGTTACAGACGGTTCTCAGCCGCCATGTGGGTGCTGAGGATCGAACCCAGGTCCTCTGCAAGAGCAGTCAGCACTCTTAACCACTAGGCCATCCCTCCAGCCCCACAGTCTTCACTTTTAAAAGCAAATATGACCTGGTGTTGGGGCAACACCTTCAATCCCAGCATTCTGGATGCAGAGGCAGGTAGATCTCTGTGAGTTCCAAGCCAGCCTGGTTTACATAGCCAAGTGCCAGGCCAGCCAGGGCTAGTAGCAAGATCCTGTCTCAAACAAACAAGCAAATAAGCAAACAAACAAACAAACAAACAAACAAACAAACAAACAGCCTACCCCTATCTCTTTACTCCCCAACAAAAACACTGAAAACCTTTGAGGCCTTTCTCTTCTAGCCCCAGGCACTTCGGGAGCCACAGTTACCAGTCAGACATGGCCAAGGCCCAAAAGCACAGCACACACAACCAGTCCCCCAAATGGCCACAGAAACGGCATCAAGAAACTCTCAGTCACAAAGATAAGAATCTCTTAACGAGTTCCTGAAGGATATGCATTTTGTCAAGAAGCACAAGAAAGGCCTGAAGAGAGCGATGAGAGGTAATGAGTGCCCATGGCAAGACTCTAAAGGCCAATTTAAAGCAGAAGAGGAAGTGGGAGAGGCGAGTGGATTTAAATGCCATTAAAGTATTAGTGTATAAAAATTGCAGAAAATTCATCTGGACCTGGTAGCACATACCTTTAATCTCAGCACTCAGAAGGCAGAGGCAGGTGGATCTCTGTGAGTTCAAGGCTAGCCTGGTCTATATAGTGAGTTCTAGGACAGCTGGGTTCAATTCCCAGCACCCACATGGCAGCTGATAACTGTCTATAACTCCAGATCTGACACTGGCTTCTGCCTCTGTGGGCATTGTACAACATAGATGTATTTACATACATGCAGGTAATACATATAAAATAAAGATAATAATCTTTAAATAAAGAATAATGAAATTATGTCACAGGAAAATGGATACAATGGAGATAATCATATTTAGCGAATTAAGTCTCAGAAAGCCAGCCACTGCGTGTTTTCTTTCATTTGTGAGTCCTAGATTATACATAAGTAAATATAAAAGTCATATATGGGGGCCGAAGAGATGGCCTAGTAGTTGGGAGTGCCAACTGCTCTTGCAGAGTTCCCAGGTTTGATCCCCAGTACCCAATGGCAGCTGAGAACCTTCTTTACTCCAGTTCCAGGTGCACGATATGGGTGCACAAACCTACAGGCAGACAGTAAAAAAAAAAAAATCATATATGTAACAGATGACAGGACAGAGGAAGCAAAACTCTCTAGGGCACCAAAGGTGATTCACAAGAGGCAGGAAGAGAAAGGGGAGGGTAGCGGGGAATGGGGAGGTTGTTCAAAATGTATGAGGTTGGGGGTGGTGGTGCACGCCTTTAATCCCAGAACTTGGAAGGCAGAGGCAGGTGGATCTCTGTGAGTTCAAGGCCAGCCTGGTCTACATAGAGAGTTCCAGGACAGCTGGGGCTGCAGGGAGACCCTGTCTCAAAAAGACCAAAAGAAGAAGAAGAAGAAGAAAAAGAAGAAGAAGAAGAAGAAGAAGAAGAAGAGATAAGAAATTATTAAGGAGAGTAGGAAGAGAGGATTGTCCGTGGAATTCGTATTCTTATATACCCTTCGTCAACTTCATTTCGTCGCCTGTCTCCTTCCACGTTCGCCTTGCCTCCACATCCACCTTCCCCCGCCTTCTAACCTTCTCCTTTCTCCTTCTTGCGGTCCCTCGCCTAATCCACCCCTTGTATTCCCCCCTTCCACTCTCACTTTGCCTTCTGTCTCTCCCACTTTTCCCTCCGCCTTTTTTTTCCCCCCCCCCCCATCCTACACTCATGTGCTTTTTGTTACCTTCCCTTTTCCCCGCCCCTTCTTCCCCCACCATTTCATTTTCATCCCCCCCCCCCCACTCCTTCTCTTCTGTTTGTTTTTAGTTGTTTAAGTCTGGTCTTTTGCCTATCTACCCAAGTTGCCGGCCATCCTGGGCTCACAAACAAACATGATAATCAAGAGATGTTCAGAACAGACACTCCTGCAAGCTGTGTCCTCTGATATCCACACAAGGTGCTGTAGCATGGGCGCCTGTGTGAGCACACACACACATACACACGCACACCATTAATTAATTAAAACAAAACAAAGCAAAACAAGGGCGCTGGAGAGATGGCCTACTGGTTAAGAGCACCGACTGCTCTTGCAGAGGACCCGGTTCAATCCCCAGCACCCACATGGCGGCTGAGAACCATCTGTAACTCCAATTCCAGGGGAATCCGACAACCTCTTCTGACCTCCATGGCATTGCAAGACACAGGTGCACAGACCTACATGCAGACAGTGCATTCTTACACATAAAAAATAAAATTAGGGCTGGAGGGATGGCCTAGCGGTTAAGAGCGATGACCGCTCTTGCAGAGGACCCGGTTTCGATCCCCAGCACCCACATGGCGGCTAAGAACCGTCTGTGACTCCGGTTCCAGGAGAACTCCAGTTCCAGGGGAATCCGAGACCGTCTTCTGACCTCCGCGGCATCGCACGCACACGGGGGCGCAGACCTGCATGCAGACAATACATTCATACACATAAAAATAAAAATAAATAAAAATAAAAAAAAAATAAATAAAGAATTAAAAAAAAATTAAAAAAACAAAAAAAAAACAAAATGAAAAAAAGACTTCAACCTGAGACATGCACTTGGACTTTCTCTGAAACTCACCTGGACAGAGCTTTCTGCTTCCCTGTAATTGATGACCACAACGTCCTCCTCACTGCTGTTGACTAAAAAATAACCAGATCCTTCCACGAGGGTAAATGTTTCCTGCAGAAAAATCAGACAATGTTCCATTCACTCCGATTTACAAATAACCCAAAGGAAATAAATTCTACCTATCTAAAAGAAGAGGACTGGGTTGGTGGCCACCTTTAAAATCCTAGCACTCGGAGGCGAGCAGGATTGGACACTCAAGGCGCCTGTCTACAGAGTGAGTTCCAGGACAGCTGGGACTACAGGGAGACCCTGTCTTGAAAAGACCAAAAAAAAAAAAAAAAAAAAAAGAAGAGCAGCATGAGATTGAATACTGAGTTTGATGGACAGAGGACAAAACAAAATCACTAGTGTCCAGCCCCCAAGCACGTTACGGCTCATCGCATGGCTTTCGTGTTTATGGTAGTTGCTTTTCAACATGTCAGTGAAGTTTCCTTGCAATACTATCAATCTTAGTAACTCCACCTTTGCATCCGGGTGGTTGTAGATAGTGGCATTCTTGGGCAACACTGTGACGTCATCCACCAGGATCAGCTCCACTGCTGCAGATGTGGGCAAGTTGCAAATTTCCTAGCAAAGAAACAGCCACAGAGGTCAACAGAAACTTCTGACTCTTCAGCTCGGTGAGAGAAAATCCCAGCTAGTAACTTTTAAATTTGAGTTCATTCCTTTTTCTTTCATTTTCCTCCTTTACTTCCCTTCCTCCATCCATTCCACCTTTTCTTTCATTCTTCTTCTTTTTTATTTTTATTTTTGGTCTTTTTGAGATGGGGTCGCCCTGTACACCCAGCTGGCCTGGAACTTGATATGTAGACCAGCTGGCCTTGAACTCACAGCCATCTGCCTGCCTCTACCTCCCAAGTGCTGGGACTACAGGTGTGTGCCACCATACCTGGCTTTCTTCCTTCATTTTTTTTTTTTTTTTGTCTTTTCCAGAGTGCTAGAATTAAAGGCGTGCGCCACCACTCCAGACTTTTCCTTTATTCTTTAAAAAAATTTTTTTTTTATTATTTTACTTATTTAATTGTAATTTTTGTATGTGTATGAATGTACTGTCTGCATGCAGGTCTGTGCACCCGTGTCGTGCAATGCCGCGGAGGTCAGAAGAGGGTCTCGGATTCCCCTGGAACTGGAGTTCTCCTGGAATTGGAGTTACAGACGGTTCTTAGCCGCCATGTGGGTGCTAGGGATCGAACCCGGGTCCTCTGCAAGAGCGTCGGTGCTCTTAACCGCTAGGCTATCTCTCCAGCCCCTCCTTTATTCTTTTAAAACAGATTTATTAGCCGGGCATGGTGGTGCACGCCTTTAATCCTATTGCTTGAGAGGCAGAGGCAGGCGGATCTTTTTGAGTTCAAGGCCAGCCTGGTCTACAGAGCAAATTCCAGGACAGCTGGGGCTACAGGGAGACCCTGTCTCAAAAAGACCAAAAAAATAAAAAAAAAACAGATTTATTATTTTTATGTATGTCTGTATGTGTGTCTCTTTGTGGGTGTGCACATGTGTGTCTCTGTGTGGGTGTGTGCATGTGAGCGTGAATGTGTGCATGTGAGTATGTGTGTGTGTCTGTGTGGGTATGTGCATGTGAGTGTGCATGTGTACATGTGTGTGTCTGTGTGGGTGTGTGCATGTGAGTATGTGTGTGTCTCTGTGTGGGTGTGTGCATGTGAGTGTGTGTGTCTGTGTGGGTGTGTGCATGTGAGTGTGTGTGTGCCTGTGTGGGTGTGTGCATGTGAGTGTGCATGTGTGCATGTGACTATGTATGTGTCTGTGTGTGGGTGTATGTGAGTTTGCATGTGTTCATTTGAGTATGTGTGTGTCTCTGTGTGGGTGTGTGCATGTGAATGTGCATGTGTGCATGTGAGTATGTGTGTGTCTCTGTATGGTGTGTGCATGTGAGTGTGCATGTGTGCATGTGAGTATGTGTGTGTCTGTGTGGGTGTGGGTGTGTGCATGTGAGTGCTGGTGCTCGAGGAGGCCCTGGAGCTGGAGTTACAGTGGTTGTGAGTCATCCCCCACCTCACCAGGGGTGCCAGGAACTGAACTCGGGTCCCCTACAAGAGCCATCTCTTGTAGACTCTTCTTTCTTTCTCCCCTCCGTACTTCCGTCCTTTTCTTTCTTCCCTTCCTTCCTTCCTTCCTTCCTTCCTTCCTTCCTTCCTTCCTTCCTTCCTTCCTTCCTTCCTTCCTTCCTTCCTTCCTTCCAATTTTATTTTTTTGGTACTTTTGAGACAGGGTCTTCCTGTAGCCCCAGCGGTCCTGGAACTCACCTGTATACCAGACTAGGCTGGCCTGAGTGCTGAGATTAAAGACATGTGCCACCATGCCTAGCTCCTTTTTTTTTTTTTATTATTTATTTATTTTTGTATGTGTATGAATGTACTGTCTGCATGCAGGTCTGTGCACCCGTGTCGTGCAATGCCGCGGAGGCCAGAAGAGGGTCTCGGATTCCCCTGGAACTGGAGTTCTCCTGGAATTGGAGTTACAGACGGTTCTTAGCCGCCATGTGGGTGCTGGGGATCGAACCCGGGTCCTCTGCAAGAGCGTCGGTGCTCTTAACCGCTAGGCTATCTCTCCAGCCCCGCCTAGCTCCTTTTTTTAAAATTGTATTTATTTATTTATTTATTTATTTATTTATTTATTTATTTATTTTTTGGTCTTTTCGAGACAGGGTCTCCCTGTAGCCCCAACTGTCCTGGAATTCGTTCTGTAGACCAGGCTGGCCTTGAACTCACAAAGATCCGCCTGCCTCTGCCTCCCAAGTGCTAGGATTAAAGGCATGCGCCACCATGCCCGGCTGATTTTATTATTATTTTTTTAAAGATAGTATCTCACTGGGGCTGGAGAGATGGCCTAGCGGTTAAGAGCACCGACTGCTCTTGCAGAGGACCTGGGTTCGATACCCAGCACCCACATGGTGGGTGAGAACAGTCTGTAACTCCAATTCCAGGAGAACTCCAGTTCCAGGGGAATCTGACACCCTTTTCTGACCTCCGTGGCATTGCACAACACGGGTGCACAAACCTGCATGCAGAGAGTACATTCATACACATAAAAAATAAATAAAATTTATTTTTAAAAAAGATAGTATCTCACTGTGTATCCTAGGCTAAGATAGTGTCGCCTATGCAGGCCTCAATTTATATTTCTTTAATCATAATTTCCACTCACTTTGGGGCTTTTCTTCTCTGAATAGCCCATGAAGTTGACTCCAATGAGCACAGTCCCCTTCATCTGATGTACTTTAAGGACCTGATGGCCTGGAAGTGTGAGAAAAACACTCTGTGAGGGACAATAACACATACAATATAAGAGTCTCCAGAATACCAAAGTCTGTTCCAGTTTTTTTCCAAACAGTTTTTTATTGTGGAGAGGAAAATGCTGGAGGAAATACACAAAAACTAGAAACTGGATTTTGTGCTGACCCTGCCCCACTCCCAGCTCAGGATATTTACTTCATATTGGGAGAATAGACAGACAGGGAGTTCTTAGATTCCCTACAGGAAGCTTTTTTTTTTAGTTCAGTGAAGATGAGGGATAAACCATGCTCTAAAGGGAGCATACTGTATATGCAAACAGCTAGAAGAGCTTGCCATGTTTAGGGATCAGAAGTTACTGGGAACTGGGACTGTAGTTCAGAATGAGTGCTTGCTTACCATGCACAAAGCCCTGAGATTTGATTGACAGCATTGAACAAAACATAAGGTTGAGTGTGAGAAAAATGTAGGATGTCGAGGCTGGAGAGATGGCTCAGCGGTTAAGTGCACCATCTGAAACTGCAGGTCCAAGGGTCTGAATCCCTCTTCTGGCCTCTTCAGGTATTGCACACACATACTTACACACACACAGGAAAAACACTCATACACATAAAGTATAAAAAATTTAATTATGGACTTTGATGAATTCTGAGATAGGCATATTGTGCACACCTGTAATCCTAGCTACTCATGATGACAAGGCAGGAGAACTTCACTTTTGGGGTCAGCCTAGGCAATTTGAGACCCTGCTTCAAAAAAGTGTATATTAGGGGATCATAGCTCAGTGGGATAGCACTTGCATAGCATGTGTGAGGCTGCTGATCAAGCTCCATTATTACAAAAAGAGAGGAAGGAAGGAAGGAAGGAAGGAAGGAAGGAAGGAAGGAAGGAAGGAAGGAAGGGACAAGAAAAGAAAGAATATGAACTTTGATGAAAAGAGCTTGATGCTTTACATATTTACTGTTTGTGATGGTTAATTTTGGCTGACAACTAGACTGAATCTGGGATGAACTAGGAGGCATGCCTCTGGGTAGGTCTCTGAGGATCCCTCTTAGAATGACTGACTGAAGGGACAGATATCTTGGCATCTACCAGCTATGCCCAGATACAAAAAGTTCAATGGAAAAGCAGAATTTCTTTCAGCCTGCCTGCCATCATGCCCTTCAGGTGACAGCGTCTACTCCATTGCTGCCACTGCTGTCGTCCTTCACTGACATTAGAAGCCAACTTCTTTGATCTTCCACCCTAGACTTAAGAGCAGTGGCTCTCCAGGAATCCTCCAGGCCTTCATCCCTGCTGAAGCATCCACCTCAGGGACGGAGGGGCTACCAGGTCCTCACAGCCTCGGCAATGTAATTGTTGAACTACCTATCCTGAATTATTATTATTATTATTTACTTTTTTTTTTTTAATTTCTGTATGTGTATGAATGTACTGTCTGCATGCAAGTTTGTGCACTCGTGACATGCAATGCCGCGGAGGTCAGAAGAGGGTGTCGGATTCCCCTGGAACTGGAGTTCTCCTGGAATTGGAGTTTCAGACAGTTCTCGGCCGCCATGTGGGTGCTGGGGATCGAACCTGGGTCCTCTGTAAGAGCGGTCGGCGCTCTTAACCGCTAGGCCATCTCTCCAGCCCCTATTATTTACTTTTGAGATAGGGTCTCCCTGTAGTCCCAGCTGGTCTGGAACCCACTATGTGGACCAGGCTGGCCTCTATCTCACAGAGATCCACGTGCTTCTGCCTCCCTAGGGCTGGGATTAAAGGCATGTGCCACCACACTTGGCCAATTTTTAAATTTTTTATGCAGAGTCTCATATAGTCCCACTGGAACTCACTACATAGGCGAAGATGACCATGAACTGCTGGTTTGGGGCCTCTGCACTTTGAGCACTATTTTTATTATTTTATTTAATTTTAATTTTTTTAAATCTTTTTTGAGACAGGGTCTCCCTGTAGCCCCAGCTGGCCTGGGACTCACTACTGTAGACCAGTCTGGCCTTGAACTCAGAGTTCTGGGATTAAAGGTGTGGCCCACCACCTCCAGCATTGATTTTTATTTCTCTCTCTCTCTCTCTCTCTCTGCCACATGAGTGCAGCTGCCCTTGGAGCTAGAGTTACAGAGAGTAGTGAGCCGCCTGATGTGGGTTCCGGGAACTGAACTCGGGTCCTTTGGAAGAGCAGAAAGCATGCTTAACCACTGAGCTATCTTTCCAGACCTCCAAGTGTTTTCTCTTTGTTTTGTTTTTTTAATATTTTATTTATTATTTTTATGTGTATGATCTGAGTGTATATAAGTGGACCCATGTTGTGCAATGCTAGAGGAGGTCAAAAGAAGGCATTGAATCCTCTAGAACTGGAGTTATGGGTGGTCGTTAGCCACCATGTGGGTTCTGGGAATTGAACCTGGGTCCCCTGCAAGAGTAGTCAATGCTCTTAACTGCTGAGTCAAATCTCTCGACCCTATTTTCTTTCCTTTTTTTTTTTTTTTTTGAGACAGGGTCCCCCAATAGCTCCAGCTAGCCTGGAACTTGATATGTAGACCAGGCTGGCCTCAATCTTACAGACATATAAAAATTTTTTCAAGATATATTTAAGGGCTGGAGACTAACTCAGCGGTTAAAAGCACTAGCTGCACTTACAGAGCATTAGGGTTTGATTCCCAGCACCCACATGGTGGCTAAGAACTGTTCTAACTAACTGTTCTGCTAACTCCAGTTCCAGGGGATCCAATGCCCTCTTCTGACCTCTGAGGGTACTGGATGATATGGGTGTAATACATGTAGGCAATACACTCATACACATAAAATAAAAATAAACAAATTTTTAAAAAAATATATTCTTTGGAGGTTGACTAGCTGTGGCCTTCTGTTTGCATCACACTCTATTGTGTATGGAAGAGAATCGAGAATTGAGGGGTGCACTCGTTTTCTCTCTGCCCCTCATTTTGTGTATAGAGGTTCAATTGTAGATGTTTCTCCTAGGCATGGGGATTTTTCAGATGTATATGTTCTGTGTCTGACCAGTTGTTGGATTCTGCAGTGGGAGCCCCCAGAATGTGTATCCCTAGATGGGACCCTTATATTAAACCTCGCCCACCCACAGCTCAGGAATCATCGTGGAAGAGGCAGGCAGAAAGACTGTGAGAGCCAGGCTGGTGCGTGAAGGTGGAGAGCAGTGACTTACAATTGACTGTAAGCTTTCACATGGAAACCTGTGGAGCAAGAGAGGAGGGTGGGAGACTGACCCTGGACCGAGAACTGTAAGAGACTGAGTACTGCTGGGTGAGGAAGAGTGTGCCTTACCTAGGATTCCTAGATGTGCTGACTAGATTCCAGTGGATCTATCTGCACAGAAGGATGTCTGGGTTTGGGAGCTTGACTGGATAGGGCTTAGCTTGGATGTTGTAATGCCTGAGTTCTGATAGGAGGTTGGGGCATAGGGGGGCATTGGGTTTGATTTGGAACCATTGTATGAGTTATTACAAATGCTCAATAAAATAATTTTTTAAATATATTTGGGGCTGGAGAGATGGCTCAGCGATTAAGAGCACCAACTGCTCTTGCAGAGGACCTGGGTTCGATTCCCAGCACCCACATGGCGGCTAAGAACTGTCTTTAACTCCAGTTCCAGGGGAATCTGACACCCTCTTCTGACCTCTACAGCATTGCATGACACAGGTGCACCAACCTACATGCAGCCAGTACATTCATACACATAAAAAATAATAAATTAATGGGGCTGGAGAGATAGCCTAGCGGTTAAGAGCACCAACTGCTCTTGCAGAAGACCCGGGTTCGATCCCCAGCACCCACACGGCGGCTGAGAACCATCTGTAACTCCAATTCCAGGAGAACTCCAGTTCCAGGGGAATCCGATGCCCTATTCTGACCTCCGAGGCATTGCATGACACGGGTGCACAAACCTCCATGCAGACAGTACATTCACACACATAAATAAATAAATAAAATAAAAATAAAAAATTCTAAAAAAAAAACTTTAAAAAAATAATAAATTAAAAAAAAATGTTAAAGATCATTAAAGAAAAAGATATATTTAAGCCAGGCATAGGGGCACACACCTCTAATCTCATTAGTGATGGGGCTGGAGAGGAAGGGATGAAGCAAAGTATTTAGAGAACACAGGGTACTTGTGTTGTGTAGTAAGAACTGTCTCCTCTTCCAGTGCGCACTCCTTCCTACACTCTATCATTCCACTGGTCTCAGTAACCTCTTGTTTTCTTTTTTCTTCCCTCCTTTCTTTTTCTTTCTCTCTCTTCTTCTGGTGCTGGAACTCCAACTCTGGGCCTTGTGCATGCAAGGCCTGGCTTTATCACTGAGCTGCAGTCCTAGTGCTCAGGTTAAGTCCTTCCGCTGGCTCTGGTGTGAGCTCCTTGCAGGTAGGGAGTAGACTGATTCTCATTTCTCCTCTAGAGCCACCTATTGTAGCAGATGGTTTTTCCATCTCCTTGGGTGTTCATGCCAGAAACCTCAAAGCTGCCATTTCTACCTTTTATTTTGTTCCCTTTTGTTTTTGAGACAGGGTCTCCAGATAGCTCCAGCTGGGTGTGGTGGCGCATGCCTTTAATCCCAGCACTCAGGAGGCAGAGGCAGGCGGGTCTCTGTGAGTTCAAGGCCAGCCTGGTCTACATAGTTCCAGGACAGCTGGGGCTAGAGAGAGACCCTGTCTCAAAAAGACCAAAAAACACAGTGCTGGGATTAAAGGCGTGCACCTCCATGCTGGGCCATTTGTGCCATTTTTACCCTCGATGCTGGTACTATCTGTAGCATACTGTTCTCTTCAAGCCCACAGCAAATCATGTCAGTTGATGTGGGAATGGAACTTTGTGTGTGGCTTGAAGTGAGAAATTGTAAAACCTGTCCCGGGAGATCTCCAGTTATCTGATATCTCTGTGGGCTTCCAGAGTTATCTGTAGCCTGAAGATTCGGGATATTACTATGATTCTTGCTTCGTCCTATCTCTGCAAAGTCCCAGGCCCTTTCCCTTGAGGCATTGAGCAGAATGTCACACATCTAGTAACCTGTTGCACAAACCAGAGCTCTGCAGCCCCCCCCATTAGAACCAAGGAGGCTCACCCCTCCCTTCCGTCTGCTCTCCACTTCCTTGCCCAAAGCACAGTAGTCTTGAATATATAGACCTCACTGACAGAAAATAACCGGAGTTCCTATCCGCCCCGGCTCTCCACGTGTGTGTGAGTTCGTTCCTTTGGGTGCTCTCCGGCGGTATTCCCTACCCCCTTCTTGCTGGATCAGAGCCCAGAGACTGCTGGCCTGCAGGCAGGAGGCAAGTCCTGGAGCAGAGTCAAGAAGGGAAGGACAGCGTGTGGAAGGCGGTCTCGTGTGACTCAAAGACACCACACCAGACAGGTTGATGTTCATGCCATGGAGTCCTAGCTTACCTTAACTCTAGTTCTGGTCAGGTGACTCACTTTACTGATAAGACATTAGTAAACATGCCACAGACAGAAGTCCGATGCTACTGCAAATGAGGCTGCATGGCCATGCAGAACCTGTTAGTGCCTCTTTTTCTGAAGTCTTTCCATTCGTGTTTGCTATGTCCTCTTCCATCACCCCTTTCAGTTTTGGCATAAATATTCTCAGGGTAGCCTTCTCTGTCTGAAATTAAGCTAGGTCACTTTGTCATGGGCACATATTTGCCCTCTAAACTTTGATGACTATTCGCCCAACTGGAGTGTGAGTCTATGATAGTCTATGATAGTGCTGATGTGTCTGTCTCTTCCACTGCTCTAGCTTCAGCTGGGCCAAGGATAGGAGAGCTCTATGGGGATACTGATATTGGTGGTGCAGAGTAGGGACACTGGGCCAACAGTGCGCATTTCAAGGCCCCCAGCTCTGCTTGCTCTGAGCTCGCCACCCCAGTCTCCAACAGATCTGCACTCTTTCGTCTTTGTTTTTTGTTTCTTTTTGTCTTTTTTGAGACAGGGTCTCCCGTAGCTGCAGCTGTCCTGGAACTTGGTATGTAGACCAGGCTGGCCTAGAACTCACAGAGATCCACCTGCCTCTGCCTCCAGAGTGCTGGGATTAAAGTCGTGCACCACCACACCTGGCTCATCTTTGTTTTTTTTTTGTTTGTTTTTTTTTTTTTTTTTTT
>VZQC01006181.1:334683-392175 GCA_009823505.1 Rhizomys pruinosus | reverse complement strand
GCAGTCAGCGCTGCTCGCAGTCAGCGCTGCTCGCAGTCAGCGCTGCTCGCAGTCAGCGCTGCTCGCAGTCAGCGCTGCTCGCAGTCAGCGCTGCTCGCAGTCAGCGCTGCTCGCACCCACCCATTGTCTCCGCAGGACCTGCAGCTGCTGCCCTTTCTCCTCCACTCAGCCCTCAGCTCCAGCTGCTCTCCCGGGAAACCCTTTCTTTCCATGGGGCATCCTTTTTTAGGCTGGCTCTCTGCAAACTTTTTAGCATTAAACTGGACCATCTTCTCATGCAGTTTCACCTCCCACAAGACAGCCCTGACTGGGTCTGGTCAATGCAGGTGAGGAACGGCAGCTGGTACTCGGGAAGGCCTGGCAAAAGGAACCCTCCAAAGGCTGGTTTACTTAGCCACAATAGGGTGCAGACTGCTGCTCGCTCACCAGAAAAGTCCTCTTCAAGCGAGTGGCCAGAAGCCCCAGGATTCTCTGCCTCCTCCACATCGTTGTAGGGCATGCTGCCCCCAGAGGGCGGGGGTCAGGGGACACCCCCGGTGCGGCCAGAAGAGCTGTGTCACTGTCAGTGGTGCTCACCCTGTGCTCCAGCTGAGCTACAGCCTCCGGAGAGCTTCTCTGCGACTCTGTGAGTCACATATCAGGCAATGCAACTGCACTGCTCTCAAACACTGGACTCCTCTCACCCTCAAACGCGGAAACCTTGCCCGCAGGAAGTTTGCACAGAAAACCTGGGATTCGGTTGATTTGGTTAAAGTTGATTTGGTAAGTAGGATTGGTACAGAGAGCACATGTACCTGAGCCGGCTATGCTGCACAGACAAGAGTGGCTTGAAGAGCATCCAGGTTTCAGGATGTGTGTACGGGATCCCAAGTGCCATGGTGATTCCCCAGAGAAAGGGTGAGGTGATAGGTCAAAGGACAGCTTTGTGGGCCAGTTGTCTTATTCTTTTTATAGTTCTACGAATCTTGGGTTACGAGGCTTTGTGTGACAAGCATCTTTTTGGGGGTCTTTTTGGGACAGGGTCTCCCTGTAGTTGCAGTTGTCCTGGAACTCTCTTTTTTTTTTTTTAACTTATAAAAGGAAGAGTTCATTTGAGCTTACAATTGACGGTTCCAGGGAATTAGAGTCCATTGTGGCGGGAGTCATGGCAGCTGGAGCAGCAAGCCGAGGGTCACATCGCGCAATGAGCACTGGAACTCTCTTATGTAGACCAGGCTGGCCTTGAACTCCCAGAGATCTACCTGCCTCTGCCTCCAGAGTGCTGAGATTAAAGGCATAGGCCACCACACCGGGCTTTGGCAAGCAGCTGTGGCAACTCCATGGCCCAGACTTTGAACTTCTGATCCTCTTGCAACTAATTCCAAAGTGCTGGGATTGTAGGCCTGAGCCACCAGGCCATTTACACAGTGCTGAGGAAGCCCAGGGCTGTGTATATGCTCAGCAGTGCCTCATTCCCAGCTCTCTCTCTCTCTCTCTCTCTCTCTCTCTCTCTCTCTCTCTCTCTCTTTCTGCCCCCGTTTCTCTCTCTCTCTCTTTCTGCCCCCGTTTCTCTCTCTATTTTTTGGCAATAGGAATAGAACCCAGGGACTCACATGTGCTAGGTAAGTTTTCTACCACTGAGGAACATCATCAACCCTACCTTTACAGTTTTCTAAAAGCCCAGAACTATCAAAGATGAAAGGTAAGATAAAATTCAAAATGAAGCTGGCCGTGGTGGCCCAGGCCTTTACTCCCAGAACTCAGGAGACCAAGGCAGGTAGATCTCTGTGAGTTCAAAGATGGCCTGGTCTACATAGAGAGCTCCAGGTCATCTGGGACTAAAGGGAGACCCTGTCTCAAAAAGACCAAAAGAAAAAAAAAATCAAAATGAAACAATTGCTATAGGGATAAAAACTATTAAATAACATGAACCATTAGCAATGCACTGAGAAGGTTTGTAAACTTCATATGATACCATGTAACCGGGTCTGTCCACTGCCATCATCTTTGGCTACCATCACCATTGACTTCGAATCTTCAAAATGTGCTAGTGTCTCATTGGAAGATTTCCATTCTAATATCAATGAACTGAAATTATCAAACTTCCTCCCGTGTTGATCAAAGACTGCCAGTTCCAGGACTGTATCCCTCAGGCTTGATACAGGAATCTGCATGAAAACAAGAATAAAGGACTATTTATTTATTTATTTATTTATTTATTTTGTCTTTTTGAGACAGGGTCTCCCTGTAGCCCCAGCTGTCCTGGAACTCGCTCTGTAGACCAGGCTGGCCTTGAACTCACAAAGATCCGCCTGCCTCTGCCTTGCAAGTGCTAGGATTAAAGGCGTGCGCCAAAACGTCCGGCTAAGAATAAAGGACTTTAAAAATTCTGGGCAACCCTGAGCGAAAAAAGCAACACAGGGGGGATCTCTATACCAGACTTCAAACTACACTACAGGGTTATAGTCATAAAAACAGCTTGGTACTGGCACAAAAACAGACCTGTTGACCAATGGAACAAAACCGAAGATCCAAACTTGAGCACATACAATTTCAGCCACCTCATATTTGACAAGGGGGCCAAGAAGACACAATGGAGGAAAGACAGCATCTTCAGCAAGTGGTGTTGGCAAAACTGGATCACCACCTGTAGAAGAATGAAATTAAACCCCTACCTCTCGCCCTGTACAAAAGTGAGCTCCAGATGGATTAAAGACCTCAATGTGAAACCCCAAACTCTGAAGGTGATAGAAGAAAAAGTTGGCGGCAGTCTACAAGACATAGGCATAGGAAAAGACTTCCTAAATCAGACAGCAGCTGCACAAGAAATAAAATTGACAATTGACAAATGGGACCTCATTAAACTCAAAAGCTTCTGTACATCAAAAGAAACAATCAAGGAAGTGAAGAGAAATGTGATGAGAGCTGAAATAAACGTGGCCTTGCATGTATCTCTGAGGTGGCGTGAGTTTGAGGGTACATGCCCAGATGGTATTGGCTGGGTCGGGGTGGCAAGTTTCATTCCAAGTCTTCCAAGGGTTCTCCACACTGCTTTTCCATAGTGCATGTACGAGTTTACATTCCACACAGAAGTGGGATGAGTTGTTCTCCCTTTCCCCACAACCTCTCCAGCATTGGTATCCATTTGTTTTCCTTCGATCCTAGGCCAGTCTTATTGGAAGTAAGATAGATATCTTAAAGTGTTTCAATTTGCATTTCCCTAAGTTAGTGATTTGAACGTTCTTGAGATGTTTTTCTCAGACCTGCTCTAATTCCTCCTTGTGAAGTCCCTGTTCAGTTTTTGCTCCATCTATTGAGAGGGATGGTATTAGTCAGGGTTCTCTAAAGAAACAGAAGCAACAGGATGTAATATGATAGATTTATACAATTTAGCTTGATTTTGCTCACGTGAGAGCGGAGCTAACGTAAGCGCAGCGAACTGGAGAGGCCGGGAATCCGGGAACTGCTGATGTCCGCAAGGCTGGAGTCGTCAGTAGTCCAGTCTAGTTGCTGAAGGCCGAATGATTCTCAGGACATCTGCCATCTCAGTACACAACCGTGGGATCGAAGGTTTGATCACAGCATCAAGACAAAGCTCACCAGATGAGAGAAGCAGAGCCTGCAGGAGGAAAAAAGGGACCAGCTTCCTGGCTGCCTTGCCTTAAAATACTAGCTGCCGGCAGAAGGTAATGCACAACATTCTGGGGTGGGCCACCGGGTTGAATGGTCCATCAAGAAAATCCTTTTTCTCTTATTTTCCCTTAGTCCGTCAAGTTGACACCCAGGATAACCATCACAGAGGGTCCTTGTTTTTCTTTTTTCTTTTGTTTTTTTGAGTAGTTTAATATTCTGAATCAAAATCAATGGCTTTGTCGAATGTATCTGCAGTGAAAGGTTCCCTCCCACTCTGGGATTTTCTCTCGACTTCCTTATTGTTTTCTTTTGATGTACAGAAGGCCTTTTGATTTGAATGAGGTCCCATTTGTCCAATCTTAATTCTTGTGCAGCTGATGTCTGATTGGAGAGTCTTTTTCCTACGCCTATGCGTGCTGTCTGAGTCCACTGTGCCTTCTTCATTCTTATCACTTCAGATTTGGGTTTCATGTTGGAGTCTTTAATATCCATCTGTGAGTTCACTTATGTACAGGGCGAGAGATAGGGGTTTAATTTTTATTCTTCTACAAGTGTGATCATTGTTTGTGCCAACACCGATACTTGACTGAAGATGCTGTCTTTCTCCATTGTGGCTTCTTGGCTCCCTTTGTCTAAATATAAGATGGCTAAATTGTATGTGCTCATATTTGGATCTTCGGTTTTGTTCGCATTGGTCAACAGGTCTGTTTTGTTGTGCCAGTACCAGGCTGTTTTTATGACTATAGCCTGTAGTATATTGTTGAAAGTCCGGTATGAGATCCCCCCTGTGTAGCCTCTTTCATACAGGTTTTGTGTGTTGGCTATTCGGGGTGTCTTATGTTTTCCAAAGTGAATTTGAAGAAGTGTTTGTTTCAAGCCCGTGTGAAGAAAACTCTTGGGGATTCTTGGATTAGGGATTGTGTTAAAGGGCGGCTATACACAGGTTTGGTAAAAGGGCAGTTTTTACAATGTTAATTTTCCCAATACCCAGGAGCATGGGAGGGTTTTTCCCATCTTCTGATGTCTTTCTTCAAAATCTTTCTTTCAAAGGTTTAAATTTTTTGTTGTAAGTTCTTGTGTGTCCTGTGGTTAGGTTTGTTCCTAGTGTATGTTTTATTGTTTTTGAGCTAAGTGATGAGGATAGGACTCTTTTGAATTCTTTCCTCCCAAAAGTTGCTTTTTGTTGATATAAAGAAAGGCGCATTATTTTTTAAGGTTATTTGGTATCCTGCTACTGGGGCTGAAGCTGTTAATTGATTCCAGGAGTTTTCTGGTGGAGTTTTTTTAGCATCCCTTAAGTAAACCAATCATATCATCAGCAAATAGGGATAGCGTTGACTTCCTCTTTTCCCAATTAGTACTCCTTAATATCCTTTTCCTTGCCTTATTGCTCTAGCAAGTTGTTCAAGCACTAATGGAAGAGGAGTGGTGACGGGGCAGCCGTGCCGAGTTCCTACCTTTAAAGGGAATGTTTCTGTCATTTCCCCATTTTAGATAATATTGGCTGTGGGTTCCTGTATATGGCTTTGATTACATTGGGAATGATCCCTCCAATCCAATTCCACTATGGACTTTAAGCATGAAGGGATGCGGGATTTGTCAAAGGCTTTTTCAGCAAATAATGAGATGATGGTGTGGTTTTTTTGTCTTTGATTCGTTTATTGTTTGATGTGTTTATTGTTTTCATTATGTTGAACCATCCTGCATACTCTGGTATGAACCAACTTGGTCATGATGGATGATCTTCTTGATGTGGGTCTGTATGCGATTTGCCAGTATCCTGTTTAGAATTTTGGCATTGTGTTCATGAGGGAGATGGTCTATAATTCTCCTTTTTAGTGTATCTTTTGCCTGGTGTGTGGTAATAGAGTGATGCTGGCTTCATAGAAGGTAATTTGGGAGAATTCCCTCTGTTGTATCATTTAAACATTTCATTAATAATGTTGTAGGTGTTTGAAAATGTTTTATAGAATTCTGGCTGTGAAACCGCTGGGCTGGGCTTTTTTTAGTTGGGAGGCTTCTTACTACATCCTCTATTTCTTCATAGGTTATGGGTCTGTTTAGCTGCTGATCTCTTTTCGTTTGCTGGCTTTGGTGATTCCCAGGTTCAGATATTCATCCATTTCTTCTAGATTTTCAAACTTGGGTAGAATATGGTTTTTGTAATATTCCCGTATGATTTTCTGGATCTTTTCCTTGTCTCGTTAAATATTTCCCTTCTTCATCACGGATGGTATGATTGGAGTTGTTCCTTCTTTCTTTTTGTTAACTGGCTAGGGTCTTTTAATCTTGTTTATTCCAAAGAACCAACTTTTGGCTTCATTGAGTTTGTTTGTATTGTTTTCTTTGTTTCTATTTCATTGATTTCTGCTCTGATTTTTTATTTCTTTTTTTTTTTGTTCCGGTTCATTCTTGTTGTTCCTCTCAAGTGCTTTTAGCTGTAGTGTTAGATCATTCACTGGTGCTCTTTCTGGTTTCTAACATAGGCACCCGGGGCTATAACATTCCCTCTTAGGACTTCTTTTAAGGTATCCCATAGTTTGTTGTGTTATAATTTGTCATTGTCATTCAGTCCAGGAAGGCTTTTATTGCTTTCTTTATCTCTTCCCTTGACCATTCATTATTCAAGAGTGTGTTGTTTAGTCTCCATGTGTTCTTGTAGGCAGGAGGGCTTGTCCTGGTGTTGAGTTGATCTTTATTGCACTTTGGTCTGACAGAATGCATGAAATTATTTCAACTTTTTGTATTTGTGAGGTTTCTTCTTTGTGTCCCAGTATGTGGTCGATTTTGGAGAATGTTCCATGGGGTGCTGAGTAGAAAGGTGTATTCTCGTGGTATTAGGATGGAAGTTCAGTAGAGTATCGATGAGGTCATTTGGTGTATCATATCATTCAGTTCAGATGTCTTCGTGTTTATTCTTGTCCTGTTGACTTATCCAAAGGACTCAGTGGGTATTGAAAATCTCCCCACTATGAGTGTACTGGGGTTAGTCCGTGACTTGTGGTTCTGTGAGAACTGTTTTATAAAGTTGGTGCACAAGAATGTTTGGTGTTTATATATTCATAATTGTGAAATCTTTGGTGAATTGTTCCTTGATGAAAATGTAATGGCCTTCTATGTCTCTTCTGATTCTTTTACTTTTGAAGTCATTTAGCCGATATATCCACCACACCAAGTCGGGGTGGGTGGCGCATGCCTTAATCCTAGCACTCGGAGGCAGAGGCAGGCGGATCTTGTGATTCAAGCCATCCTGGTCTACAGAGTGAGTTCCAGGACAGCCGGGGCGTACAGGGAGACCCTGTCTCGAAAAGACAAAAAAAAAAAAAAAAAAAGAAACTTAAAAAAATAAAACTGTTTTTTCTTTCTTTTTGGTACTTGTTTTTTTTTTTTTTTTTTTTCCATCTTCCTACTTTAAGGTGGTGCCTGTCCTTGAAGGTAAGATGGTGTTTCTTTGTAACCCATATGATGGATTTCTGTTTCCTAATCCAGTCCTCCCAGTCTAATGTCTTTTTTGGGGAATTTAGTCCAAATTTTTTAATATTAAAGTATGACTGATGGTTTTGTGTTGCTTCCTTTTGCTTATTATCCATTTGTGGTTTTGGTTTAGGGTTTCGATGATCTGTCAAGTTGTCGAGTTAGTTTTTATTGTTTGCTCTTTCTAGGTGCCTGGGTTTGGTTCTCCTTTCTTCTGTTCTTTGAATTGCTTCAAGTATCTCGAAGGGTTGGTTTTCCAGACATGTATTCTTTCAACTTGTTTATGTCATGGAAGATTTGTCTTTCTCCTTCAACTATAATTGACATTTTTGCTGGGTATAGTAACCTGGGTTGGCATCTATTGTCCTTCACACTGGGAATGCTTTGCTCCAGTTCTTCTTGCTTTCATAGTTTGCATGTGAGAAGTCATGTAATTTGATAGGTTTCCCCTTATTAGGTGCACTTGTTGTTTTCTCTTGTGGCTTTAAGGATTTTGTCTTTGTTTTGGGTGTCTAGCATTTTAACTATGATGTGGCGTGGGAATCTTTTTGATCTTGTCTGTTTTGGAGTTCCTATGTGCTTCTTGTATTGGTATGGTTGTCCTTTTTTATGTGGGGAAGTTTTCATCTATTATTCCCTGTTGAAGAGCTGATCAATACATCTCTTGGGATTCTTTCTCTCCTTCCTCTATTCCTATGATGCGGAGGTTTTGATCTTTCATAGTGTCCCACAGTTCCTGGTTGTCCATTTTTGTGTATTTTTAAAAGTTTCATAATCTTTCCTTGAGGTTTTTTAGTTGTTTGTGTTATCTCTCAGGTCTGATATCTTGTTTTTTTTTTGTTTGTTTTCTTCTTTTTTGGGCTTTTTCTCATTCTGTTCCTCTTGATTGGATGAGTTGTTTGATTTCCTTTTCATTTCCTCTTCTGATTTCTTTTAGTATTTTCTACTCTTTTTGGAGCTTTCGATCTCTTCTTGTAGCTCTTTGGTTCGCTGGTTGGTTTTTTTTTCATGGGTCTTTTCTTTCTTTTTTTTTCTTTTTGTCATTTCTCTCTCTCTAGTCTTTCTTGAGTTCCTCATTTTCTTAGTTATTTAATTTGTTCTTTATGATCTTGTAGTTCTTTTAAATATGTTCCCAATTGTGTGTTTCGATGTCTGGGTCCTGGGCATCCCCAGAGGATCCCACTGACACGATTCTTCAATAGGGTTGGAAAGCTTGGCACGGATTATCCTGCCCCTTTCCAGTGTTTTGTCTCTTTTTGTGTCCAGGCATATTGGGCTTCCCCCGGCCTGATTCCAATGTGAGCCTAAATGCCTCTTCACTGTGTGGAGGCTGCTTTGCTTGCCTCCTTCAGATGCCTCTTCGTATTCCAGTTGGGGGGGGGGTGTACCCACACCCACGGTACCTTCTGCTGGGCTCAGGAGATCTCAGGCACATGACTTTTAATCCCAGCACCTCGGGAGGTAGAGGCATGGCGGATCTCTGTGAGTTCAAGGCCAGCCTGTTACAGAGTGAGCTCCAGGATAGCTGGGACAAAGGGGACCCGGTCTCAAAAAAAAAAAAAAAAAAAAACAAACCAAAATAAATAATAAATAAACAAAAAACAAAGAAGAAAGAAAACAAATGATCACTCAAAAGATGGAGAAGAGCTGAACAGAGACTCACCAAGCAAGGAATTAGAGATGGCTGAGAACGTCTCTTAAAATGTTTCAAATTAGTATAATTTTTCATAATTTAGATTATGTTACGTTATTTATATATTATTATTTTTTTTTTTTTTTTTTGGTAATTTTCAAGACAGGGTNACCCAGAGTGGGAGGGAAGACCTTCACTGCAATACATCTGACAAGTATTGGATTTCAGAATGTGATAAACTACTCCAAGGGCTGGAGAGATGGCCTAGCGGTTGGTGAGCGCCGACCCGCTCTTACGGAGGACCCGTTCTGATTCCCCAGCACCCACATGGCGGCTGAGAACCGTAGCTGAAGCTCCAGTTCCAGGAGAACTTACCAGTTCCAGGGGAATCCGGACCTCTTCTGAACGTCCGCGGCAAGATTGCAGACACGGGTTGCACAAGATTGCCATAGCAGATGGTACATTCGATTACCAACATACAGAAATATAAATAAAATTAATCAAAAAAAATTAAAAAAAGAACTACTCAAGCCAGGCGTGGTGGCACACAACTTTTTTTTTTTTTATTTCACATAAATTTATTTTTAAATTTTTTTTAACAAATCTAGACCCGTTTCACCCATTCCCCACCTCCGCCAGAGCTCATGCATTCTGCCAAAAACATGCATTTTCATTTCTCTTTCACAGTCTTTTACACATATTTCTCCATGAAAGTTTATGAGCAGAAGTTAAAATCAGTCAGTTCTTTGAGCAGTCCTTTCTATATTGATAATTCCAATATTGCAATACACCAACTGCTTGGACCAAGGGGCCGCTAAGACAAGAATACTTACAACGAGGTATTGGCACTGGCAATCCACAAGTGAGGGATACCTTTTCGTTTGTTTTTTCCTGGGACTGTGTTACTTCATCAGCAGAGTCTCACTCCTTAGCTCCAGCCATTTTCCTGCAAAGCTGCATGAATGTCATCTTTCTTTACTGCTGCAAAGAACTCCATTGTGTAGATGTACCACATTCTCTCAATCCACTCATCACTTGAGGGACATTTAGATTGTCGGTTCCAACATCGTTGCTATTGTGAGAGAGCTGAAAAATACGTCGGCTGTGTGTATCTCTGAGGTGGCGTGAGTTTGAGGGTACATGCCCAGATAGTGTATGGCTGGGTCGGGTGGCAAGTTTCATTCCAAAGTCCTTCCAAGGGTTCTCCACACTGCTTTCCATCAGTGGAACTGTACGAGTTTACATTCCCCAGAAGTGGGACGAGTTGTTCCCTTTCCCCACAACCTCTCCAGCACTTGGTATCATTTGTTTTCCTTTCTTGATCCTAGCCAGTCTTATGGAAATAAGATTGATATCTTAAAGTGTTTCGATTTGCATTTCCTTAAGTGTAGTGATGTGAGACTTCTTGAGATGTTTCTCAGACTCTCCTAATTCCTCACTTGTGAAGTCTCCTGTTCAGTTTCTTGCTCCATCTATTGATGAGGAGTGGGTATTAGTCAGGGTTCTCTAAAGAAACAGAACAACAGGATGAATATATAATCTGGTTATACATTTGCATTGATTTGCTCACGGGACGGAGCTTACAAGTAAGCGCGCGAACTGGAGAGGCCGGGAATGCCGGGAACTGCTGATGATCTCGCAAGGCTGGATGGTCTCAGTAGTCCAGTCTAGTTGCTGAAGGCCGAATGATTCCAGGACATGATATCCTCTCAGTACGCCATGGGATCCGAAAGTTGATCACAGCACAAGACAAAGACTCACAGATGAGAGAAGGCAAGCTCGAGAGGAAAAAGGGACCAGCTTGCCTGGCTTGCCGGCTTAAAATACGCTGCCGCAGAAGGTAAGCACACATTTGGGGTGGGCCATCCGGGTTGAAAGGTGGTCCATCAAGAAAATCCTTTTTCTCTTATTTATCCTTAGTCCGTCAAGTTGACACCCAGGATAACCATCACAGAGGGTCTTTGTTTTCTTCTTTTTTCTTTGTTTTTTTGAGTAAGTTTATATATTCTGATCAAATCAATGCGTTTGTCAATGTATCTGCAGGAAAGGTTTCCCTCCCACTCTGGATTTTCTTTCGCACTTCCTTATTGTTTTCTTTTGATGTTACAGAAGCCTTTTGAGTTTGAATGAGGTCCCATTTGTCATCTTAATTCTTGTGCAGCTGATGTCCTGATTGGAGGAGTCTTATTTCCTACGCCTATGCGTGAGCTGTCTAGCCACTTGCTGCATTCTCACATTCTTATTCCTGAGGTTTCGGTGTTTCCGGAGTCTTTAATCCATCTGTAGTTCACTTATGTACAGGGCGAGAGGGTAGGGGTTTAATTTTCTATTCTTCGTACAAGTGGTGATCCAGTTTTTGCGCCAACACCGATACTTAGCTGAAGATGCTGTCTGTTCCTCGCATTGTGGCTTTTGGCCCTCTTGTCAAATATAGATGGCTAAATTGTATGTGCTCAATTTGATCTTCGGTTTTGTTGCCATTGGTCCACAAGGTCTGTTTTGTGGTCCAGTACCAGCTGTTTTTAGGACTATAGCCTGTAGTATAGTTGTTTGAAGTCCTGTATAGGAGATCCCCCTGTGTAGCCTCTTTCATCAGTGTTTTGGGTTTGGCTATTCGGGGGTCTTATTGTTTTCCCAAGTGAATTTGAAAAGGGTTTGTTTCAAAGCCGGTGAAGAAAACTCTTGGGGATTCTTGGATAGGGATTTGTGTTAAAGCGCTATACAAGTGTTGGTAAAAGGCATTTTTTTACAATGTTAATTTTCCCAATATCCCAGGAGGCATGGGAGGGTTTTTCCACTTCTGATGTCTCTTCTTCAAGTAATCTTTCCTTTAAAGGTTTAAATTAGTTTTGTTGTAAGTATCTTGTGGTGATCTCCTTGGTTAGGTTTGTTCCTATGTATGTTTTATTGTTTTTGAGCTAATTGTGAGTGGGATAGGACCTCTTTGAAATTCTTTCTCCCAAGTTGGCTTGTTTTTGATGATAAAGAAAGGCGCACTTGTTTTTTAAGGTTATTTTGGTAATCTGCTACTTGGGCTGAAGCTGTTATTTGATTGTTTTCTGGTGTTTTTTTTTTTTTTTTAGCATCCCTTAAGTAAAACAATCATATCATCAGCAAATAGGGATAGCTTGACTTCCTCTTTTCCAATAGTACTCTTTAATTTCCTTTTCCTTGCCTTATTGCTCTAGCAAGTTGTTTCAAGCACTATATGTGAAGAGAGTGGTGACGGGGGCAGCCGTGCCGAGTTCCTACCTTTAAAGGGAATTGTTCTGTCATTTCCCCATTTAGTGATATAATGGCTGTGGGTTTCTTGTATATGGCTTTGATTACATTGAGGAATGATCCCTCCAATCCAATTCCACTAGGCATTTAAGCATAGAAGGGATGCGGATTTTGTCAAAGGTTTTTTTTTTTTTAATTAAATGTTTTATTGATGTGTTTGAACTTGTGATAGGATTCTTTTTTTGTTTTCATGTATGTTGACCATCCTATACTCTGGTATGAATCAACTTGGTCATGATGGATGATCTTCTTGATGTGGGTCTGGTATGCGATTTGCCAGTATCCTGTTTAGAATTTTGGCATCTGTGTTCAGAGGGAGATGGGTCTATAATTCTCCTTTTTATGTTGATCTTTGCCTGGTTTGTGGTAATAGAGTGATGCTGGCTTCAATGAAGGTAATTTGGGAGAAATCCCTCTGATTGTATCTTTAAACAGTTTTCAGTAATAATGGTTGTAGGTCTTTTTGAAAATGTTTATAGAATTTGGCTTGTGAAACCGTCTGGGTCGGGCTTTTTTTAGTTGGGTGGCTTTTTACATCCTCTATTTCTTCATATGTTATGGGTCTGTTTAAGCTGCTGATCTTTTCTTGGCTGAGCTTTGGTGATTCCCAGGATCAAATATTCATCCATTTCTTCTAGATTTTCAAATTTGGTAGAATATGGGTTTTTGTAATATTCCCGATATGATTTTCTGGATCTTTTCCTTGTCCGTTGTGATATATTTCCCCCTTCATCACGGATTGTATTGATTTGGAGTTGTTCCTTCTTTCTTTTTGTTAACTGGCTAGGGTCTTTATCTTGTTTATTCTCAAAGCAGACCACTTTTGGCTTCATTGATGTTTTTTGTATTGTTTTCTTTGTTTCTATTTTATTGATTTCTGCTCTGATTTTTTGTTATTTCTTCCTGTCTATTGCGTTCAGGTTCATTGTTGTTGCCTCTCAATTGCTTTTAGCTGTATTGTGTTAGATCATTCACTTGTGCTCTTTCTGGTTTCTAATTAGGCACCCAGGGCTATAAACTTCCCTCTTAGGACTCTTTTAAGGTATCCCATAGGTTTGTTGTGTGTAAATTGTCATTGTCATTCAGTTCCAGGAATGCTTTTATTTGCTTTTCTTTATCTCTTCCTTGACCATTCATTATTCAAGAGTGTGTTTGTTTAGTCTCCATGTGTTTCTTGTAGGCAGGAGGGCTGTTCCTGGTGTTGATGTTGATTTATTGCACTGTGTGTCTGACAGAATGCATGAAATTTATTTCAATCTTTTTGTATTTGTGAGGTTTCTTCTGTGTCCCAGTATGTGGTCGATTTTGGAGAATGTTCCATGGGGTGCTGAGTAGAAAAGTGTATTCTCTGGTATTAGGATGGAATTCAGTAGAGATCGATGAGGTCATTGTGGTGTATTCATATCATTCAGTTCAAGATGTCTCTCTGTTTATTCTTGTCCTGTTGCCTATCCAAAGGACTCATGGGTATTGAAATCCCCCACTATGAGTGTACTGGGGTTAGTCCGTGACTTGTGGTTCTTGAGAACTGTCTTTATAAAGTTGGTGCACAGAATTTGGGTTATATATATTCATAATTGTGAAATCTTTGGTGAATTGTTCCTTGATGAAAATGTAATGGCCTTCTATGTCTCTTCTGATTTCTTTTACTTTGATCTTATTGATTTCGATATTATCCACCACACCAAGTCGGGTGTGTGGCGCATGCCTTTAATCCTAGCATTCGGAGAGGCAGAGGCAGGCGGATCTTGTGATTTCAAGGCCATCCTGGTCTACAGAGTGAGTTCCAGGAAGCCGGGGCTACAGGGAGACCCCTGTCTCGAAAAGACAAAAAAAAAAAAAAAAAAAGAAACTTAAAAATAAATACAAACCTGCTTTCTTTTTGGTACCATTGTCTTGGAAATTTTTTTTATCCCATCTAATCTTTAAGGTGGTGCCTGTCCTTGACGGTAAGATGTGTTTCTTATGAACAGCATATGATGGATTCTGTTTCCTATCCATGTCTCCCAGTCTATGTCTTTTGATTGGGGAATTTAGTCCATTAATATTTAAGTATGACTATGGTTTTGTGTTGCTTCCTTTGCCTTATTATCCATTTGTGGTTTTGGTTTAGGTTTCGTGACTTCTGCAGTTATGTCTTTATTGATTTCTCTTTCTAGGTGCCTGGGGGTTGGTTGCTCCTTTCTTCTGTTCTTTGAATTGCTGTCAAGTATTCTCTGAAGGGTTGGTTTTCCAGACATGTATTCTTTCAACTTGTTTATGTCATGGAAGTATTTTTCTTCTCTCCTTCAACTATAATTGACATTTTTGTGGGTATGTAACCTGGTTGGCATCTATTGTCCTTTAACACTGGGAATGGCTTTGCTCCAGTTCTTCTTGCTTTCCATAGTTTTGCATTGAGAAGTCAGTTGTAATTTGATGAGGTTTCCCCTTATTAGGTTCACTGTGTTTTCTTCTTGTGGCTTTAAGGATTTTGTCTTTTTTGGGTGTCCAGCAATTTTAACTATGATGTGGCGTGGAGAATTTCTTTTCTGATCTTGTCTGTTTGGAGTTCCTATGTGCTTCTTGTATTGGTTGGTTTGTCCTTTTTTAGTTTTGGGAGAAGTTTTCATCTTTTTCTGTTGAAGATGCTGATCAATACATTCTCTTGGATTCTTCTCTCCTTCCTCTATTCTTATGATGCGGAGGTTTGATCTTTTCATAGGTCCCACAGCCTCCTGGTTGTTCATTTTTGTGTATTTTTAAAATTTTCATAATCTTTCCTTGAGGTTTTTTAGTTGTTCTGTGTTATCTTCCAGGTCTGATATTCTTCTTGTTCTGCTTCTTCCATTGCTGCTTTCTGATGGCTTTTTCCATTCCTTTCCTCTTGATTGGATGATTGTTTGATTTCTTTTTCATTTCCTCTTCGATGATGTTCTTTAGTATTTTCTACTTTCTTTTTGGAGCTTTTCGATCTCTTCTTGTAGCTTCTTGGTTCGCTGGTTGGTTTTATCTTTTTCAGCATGGGATCTTTTCAGTGTTCTAACTTCCTTCTGGAGTTGTATTTCTCTCTCTCTAGGTCTTTCTTGAGTTCCTCATTTTCTTAGTTATTTATATTTGTTCTTTTATGATCTTGTAGTTCTTTATAAATATGTTTCCCAATTGTGTGTTTCTGTATGTCTGGTGTCCTGGGCATCCCCAGAGGGGATCCCCTGCACGATTTCTTCATAGGGTTGGTAGAGCTTGGCCGGATTATTTGCCCCTTTCCAGTGTTGTTGACTTTTTTGTGATCCTGGCATATGGGCTTCCCCCTGCCTGTATTCCAATGTGAGTCCTAAATGCCTCTTCACTGTGTTGATAGGTTGCTTTGCTTGCCTCCTTCAGATGCCTCTTCGTATTCCCAGTTGGGGGGGGGGGTTTCCCTGTAGCCCCGGCTGTCCTGGAACTCGCTCTGTAGACCAGGCTGGCCTTGAACTCACAAAGACCCGCCTGCCTCTGCCTCCTGAGTGCTAGGATTAAAGGCGTGCACCACCACGCCCAGCTTATTATTTTTTTTTATGTGTATGAGTGTACTGTCTGCATATAGGTTGATGCTCCCCTGTCATGCAATGCTGCGAAGGTCAGAAGAGGGTGTTGGATTCCCCTGGAACTGGAGTTAAAGATGGTTCTTAGCCGCCATGTGTGTGGCAGGAATCAAACCCAAGTCCTCTGCAAGAACAGTCAGTGCTCTTAACCACTGAGCCATCTCTCCAGCCCCCAACACACTAATAATTAAGGAAAGGAAATCAAAACCACTTTAAGGTATCATCTCACTCCGATAAGACTGGCTAGGATCAAGAAAAATGATACCAAGTGCTGGAGAGGTTGTGGAGAAAGGGGAATCCTCATCCACTGCTGGTGGGAATGTAAACTCGTCCAGCCACTATGGAAAGCAGTGTGGAGAACCCTTGGAAGACTCAAAATGAGCTTACCACCTGACCCAGTCATACCACTCCTGGGTATATACCCACAAGACTCATCTTACCTCAGAGATACATACACAGCCATGTTTATTGCAGCTCTCTTCACAATAGCAAAAAGCTGGAACACTCAACTGATGAGTGGATAGAGAAAATATGGTACATCTACACAATGGAGTTCTATGCAGCGGTAATGAAAGATGACATCATGAGCTTTGCAGGTAAATGGGTAGAACTAGAAGATATGTTAAGTGAAGTAACACAGTCCCAGAAAAACAAACAATGAATGGTATCCCTCATCTGTGCAGGGCTCCTTGAGCTTTTGTCCAAGTAGTTGGGAGTGATGCATATTGGAAAGAACATCATCATCAACAACAACAACAACAACAACAACAACAGAAGACTGTATCAAAGAACTCACTGAAACAGTGAACAGTCAACTTCTGCACTGAGAATTTTGAGAAAGACTGAGAAAAAGATGAAAAACATGTTTGGCAGAATGTATGAGCTCTGGTGGGATAGGAGGTAGGGAGGGGGACACGGGTCTAGATTTGATTTGTAACGTAATCTTCTACAAAAAAATATAAATAAACAAATAAATAAATAAATAATTCTGGGCCAGCGGGGTGGCTCAATGGGTAAAGCTGCTTTCTGAGCAGTTCCAGCAGCCTGACTTTCATTGCTGGAACCTATGGAAAGGCAGAAGGAGAAGACTGACTCCATGAACTCATCCCCCATGCATGAATAAATAAATAAAATTTAATAAATCAAAACAAAATACAGACTACTAAAACTTATAGGGTATAGTGAAAATATTGCTCAGAGGGGCTGAAGAGATGGCCTAGCGGTTAAGAGCTCTGACTGCTCTTGCAGAGGACCCAAGTTTGAGCCCCAGCACCCACATGGCGACTGAGAACCATCTTTAACTCCAGTTCCAGAAGAGGGTGCCGGATTCCCCTGGAACTGGAGTTCTCCTGGAATTGGAGTTTCAGACGGTTTTCAGCTGCCATGTGGGTGTTGGGGATGGAACCCAGGTCTTCTGTAAGAGCGGTCGGCGCTCTTAACTGCTAGGTCATCTCTCCAGCCCCGGATCCTTTTTTTTTTTTTAATATATATTTTTTTAATTTTTAAATTTATTTTTCTCTATGTGTATGAATGTACTGTCTGCATGTAGGTCTGTGTACCCGTGTCTGCGGAAGTCAGAAGAGGGTGTCGGATTCCCCTGGAACTGGAGTTCTCCTGGAATTGGAGTTTCAGACAGTTCTCAGCCACCATGTGGGTGCTGGGGATTGAACCCGGGTCCTCTGCAAGAGCAGTTGGTGCTCTTAACCGCTAGGCCATCTCTCCAACCCCGGATCCTTTATTTCTAAAGTATACAACACAGAGTGCCGCATGTGCTGGGGACATGATCTGTACTTGTGGGAAGATCCAGTTTGAATGAGGGGCTAGTTTTCAGATAGCATCCCTCAGGGCACAAGTGGAAGTCATAGGGTTTCTCTAATCCTGCCCCAAGACGGAGCAACTCATGGCCCAGGCACATGACGCCAGGCAGGGCAACAGCATACAGGGGCATGAGACTGGGGTCTGTGATTGGCTCTGAGAGATGACGTCATTTTGCTTATAAAAGTAACCCGCAGAATGCAATAAAGTGAATTCTCCATTACCATCATCACAGAATTCCCGGATCCGTTATTTTTTATTTAATGTATATACAGGCCAAAGCAGGCCTGGATTTCGAGTGTTGGTAGCTAGTAGGTTAGATGGGGATCAATCAGATCACTAACCTGATAAGCTAGCGTGGGGTTTGACGGAGACTGATCAAGTCACCAACCTGTGGAGTGGATTGTGAGTGGGTGAAGGCTGCAGATAAGCCAGCGGCCAGCAGCCTGAAATTCCTGTCCAGAGGCCAGCAGTTTCTGGGCAGGCGGGATAGCACGGCCAGATGGGAAGCATTTTGCTTGCCAGGCTAAGGACCTGGGAGGGACAGTAGTCACTCTGGTTGGGTTTTGACGGTAAGCAGCTGACCCTGTGGCCACTGCTTTCCTTCCCTTAGCACGACTGCACTGTACCTGTTTGTAGCAAGAGAAGTTTCCTACATGTACTCACCAGTTGCTTATTGTGCTGTGGCAGAGGGCACGGCTGGGTACCAGCTGGCACCTTGTATACTGGTGTTACCAACATACTGGTGGGGTGGGCACATATGTAGTGCACCTGCATGACTTCGACAGCTGGACAAGGGTTCAGAACACCTGGTTGATTCCCAATCCGTAACGTTAGAACCTTTAAGGAAATACCATCAAGTTATTTGTGAGTAGACACCTGATATCAGTCATGCCAAACTAACTGTGTTAAAATTATCAAATTATTACAGACAAGCCCTTCTGGATAAGACAATCAGACAAATTGCTTGAAGACATGTGACCTTTAGCCTACATTAATAACTGTAATCTTATTTATTTATTTATTTATTTGTCTTTTTGAGACAGGGTCTCCATGTAGCCCCAGCTGTCCTGGAACTCACTGTGTAGACCAGGCTGGCCTTGAACTCACAAAGATCCGCCTGCCTCTGCCTTCTGAGTGCTGGGATTAAAGGCGTGCACCACCATGCCTGGCTATAACTCTAATTTTAAAAGGGGAGAGCAATCAAGAAAGATACCTGAAGTTGACCTCTGGCCTCTATGTGCAAGCATGTGCACGGGAACCTGAATGCACACATCTACATACTTATACAATCATGTAATACAACACACACACACACACACACACACAGAGTAAAGAGGGCTGGGGATACAGGTTAGTGATGGACTGCTTGCCCAGCATGCTCAAGGCCCTAGGTTCAATCATCAGTAAAGATATTCAGCAGGGAGTGGTGGCATGTGGCTGCAATCCTAGAATTTAGGGGTGAAGGCAAGAGGACTCCTGAGAATCCAAGGGTGGTATCAGATACATAGCTAGTTTGAGGCCAGCCTGACTGATATGAGACTGTGTCACAAAATACACTAAAATACAAAATAATAAATAAAAGGATATCATGGAAATGTGGCTGGGTATGGTAACTCGCTCTTTTTTAAATTTATTTATTATTATTATTTTTTTTTTTGTCTTTTTCGAGACAGGGTCTCTTTGTAGCCCCAGCTGTCCTGGAAATATTTATTGTTTTTATGTGTATGAGTGTACTGTCTGCATGTAGGTTTGTGCACCCGTGTACCTGTGTCGTGTGCAATGCCACAGAGGTCAGAAGAGGGCGTCAGATTCCCCTGGAACTGGAGTTAAAGACAGTTCTTAGCAGCCATGGGGTGCTGGGAATCGAACCCAGGTCCTCTGCAAGAGCAGTCAGTGCTCTTAACTGCTGAGCCATCTCTCCAGCCCCAGTAACTCGCTCTTGTAATCCCAGTGCTCAAGAGACAGAGGCAGGGGGATCACTACAAGTTCAAGGTCAGCCTGGTCTTCAGGTATAGTTCCATACCAGCCATACGGATGGTGAAACCTTGTTTCCCAATACCAAGACAAGGATTTGAGGGTGATCTGGCATCCACATTTGTCACCCATGGATTGGCAGGTTTGATTTGTCTGCTCTGACACATCTTCAGTCAAGGGTATAGGAACAGCTTCACTCCCTTATACAACCAGCAAGACACCAAAAAATTATACAAGAAAAGAAAGGCCTGGGGAGACAGCTCAGTGGTTAAGAGCACTGGGTGCTCTTCCAGAGGACCCAGATTTGATTTGCAGCACCCACATGGCAGCTAACCACCATCAGTAACTCCAGATCCAGGGGAATCCAACACCTTCCTCTGACCTCCAAGGGCAGGTGTACTTACATACATGCAGGCGATACACTTATATATATAAAATAAAAATAATAAAATATTTAAAAAGAAATTTAGCCAGTGGTGGTGGTGGTGCACACCGGTAGGATATGCTGAAGAGGCAGAGGCAGGTGGATCTGGAGTTAGAGACCAGCTTGGGCTTTAAAAAATAAAGATAAAAATTAAAAAAGAATTTTAAAAAGAAAAATTAGGCCAGCAAGACGGCTCACCAAGTAAAGGTATTTCCTGACAATCTGAGTTCATATTTCAGGATCCACAGAGTAGAAAAAGAGAACTTGTCAGCAAAGGACTTTTTCTTACTTGTTCCCCTAAGTCCTGGCACAGGACGCGGTAGATGTACTGGTTCTGCTTTCTCTTAGTTGGTAGGCGGACTTCTGTTACTCTAATGCTCTCTGTCTTCTCCATGCTCAGCTCCAAAAAAAATCGAGAGGGTTCCAAGATCCATGGCTGAGGGCCCCCTTCAAATACCATTTCTTTCACAGACTGCCATGTCACCAAAGCTATTTCCACGGGGTTTAAAGCCTGAAACATAGTAATCCCTATTTAATTATGGAATTATTTTATTTATTTAGACAGTCTTCCTTCAACAGCCCCACTCCTGTTTCTATTCACAGGGTCTCATGTAGCCCAGGCTGGCCTTAAACTGGACATGTAGCCTGTTCCAGCCTTGAATGTGAGCTCCTCCGTCCTCCACCTCCCCAGGGTTGGGATTATGGGGGTGCTGCCATGAAGGCTGCTTTGATTGATGTGGTGCTGGGGATCAAACCTGGGGATTCAGGCATGTTAGGCAGGCATTCTACCCACTGAGCCACCTTCCCAGGCCTGAAGTCTCTTAAAGTAATGTGCAAACAACTTGAAAAGGAGATTTACCCAGATGAGATCTGTCTCACAACAGAGAGACTGAAAGTCTTGAATAATCTGAGAAAAGCAGATATGGAGTCACAAAGGAAAATTATTTACAAGCTCTTTACAGAAGAAATGAATAGAAGAAATAAGTTTACTCAGAAGCTTTACAGACTCCCTAAAAAAAACACAAATCAAGAACCATTGAGATGGCTCCTGGGTTTGGTGATTTGCATGAGAATGTCCCTCACAGACCTCAAGTATTTGGGTCTTTTGTACTGGTGCTGTTTGGGGAGACTTCAGGAGGTGTGGCCATGCTGGAGGAAGCACATCACTAGGGCTGGATTTAGAGAGTTCTTAAACCTTGCCAGATTTCCAGGCACCCTCTGCTTCCCGTGCCTGCTTGAAGATGTGAGTGCTTAGCAATCTGACCTGCCCTCGCCCCTCACCTTCCTCTCTGCCATCTCGGCCTCTAATCCCTCTGGAACCTAGAACCAACTGTAAACTCAAACTCTTCCTAATCTAAGTTCCCTTGGTCACCATCACCGTGTTTTTTATTACAGCAACGGGAAAGTGACTAATACATCAGGTCTAATACTAATAAAAGTGACTAATACTGCTGTGCAAGCCTAGCTGCCTAAGTGTGATCCCTGAAAGCCACACAAAAGTGGAGGGAAGCCGGGCATGGTGGCACACGCCTTTAATCCTAGCGCTTGGGAGGCAGAGGCAGGTGGATCTTTGTGAGTTCAAGGCCAGCCTGGTCTACAGAGTGAGTTCCAGAACAGCTGGGGCTACAGGGAGACCCTGTCTCGAAAAAGACCAAAAAAAAAAAAAAGAACTGGAGGGAGATAGCCACTGCCATGAAGTTGTCACTTGACCTCTACATGTGCCACAGCATACACACACACACACACACACACACACACACTGGTCTTTTCAAGTAAGGGGTTTCTCCCTGTCTTCCCAGCTGTCCTGGAACTCACTCGTAGACGACAGGGTGCTGGCCTTGAACTCACAAAGCTACACCTGCCTCTGCCTACGGAGTTGCTAGGATTAAAGGCGTGCGCACCACGCCCCATTTTTTGTTGGATTTCTTTAAACATATTGATGGGCTGGGAGATGGACAGGGGTTAAGAGCACTGACCCTCTTGGCAGAGGGACCCGGATGCCATTCCAGCCTCACAGTGTGCTAAGGAACCATCTTTAACCGGGCATTGTGCACAACACCTTTAATCCTACCATTGGGAGGCAGAGGAAGACAGATCTCTGTGAGTTCAAGGCAGGCTGGTTAAGAACTCAAAAGCCAGCCTGGGGCTACAGGGAGACCTGTCACCCCCCCCCCTCCCCATCAAAAACCAAAAAAAAGCTGGAAGATAACCTAAAATGAAAAAAAAAGTGTCGACTCTGCTCTTGCAGAGTACAACCGCTTCATTCCCCCCAGCACCCACATGCAGGGCTGAAAAAAACTTTTAACTCCAGTTCAGGGAAATCTACGCCCTCATTCTGACCTCCCTGGCATGTGCACAACACAAGGTGCACAACCTACATGCAAGAAATGACATTCATACACATGAGAAATAATTAAAAAAACAAACAAATACAAAACAAAAAAACACCCCAGATGGCCCCTGCCTTCTGGATCTGGGATTAAAGCTTATGCCATAATGCAAAAAAGAATTTATTTTGGCTTATCGTGTGTGTGTGTGTGTGATGTGTGTGTGTTGTATGCTGTGGCACATGTAGAGGTCAAGTGAACAACTTCATGGCATTGGCTACCCCTCCAGTTTCTTTTTTTTTTTTTTGGTTTTTTCGAACAAAGGGTCTCCCTGTAGCCCCAGCTGTTCTGGAACACTGACACTGTGTAGACCAAGCTGGCTCTTGGAACTGCACAAAAGATCCACCTGCCCCTGCCTCCCAAGCGCTCAGATTGAAAGGCGTGTCCACATGCCCGGCGTCCCCCCACTTTTGTGTGGCTTTCAGGGATCACACTTAGTGCAGCGTAGGCTTGCACAGCAGTATTAGTCACTTTATATTAGTATTAGACCTGATGTATTAGTCACTTTCCCGTTGCTGTAAAGAAGAAAACTAAACCGGTGATGGGACCAAAGGGAACTTAGATTAGGAAGGAGTTTGAGTTTACAGTTAGGTTCTAGGTTCCAGAGGGATTAGAGGCCGAGATGGCAGAGAGGAAGGTGAGGGGCGAGGGGCGAGGTCAGATTGCTAAGCACCCTCCATCTTCAACAGGCACGGAAACAGAGAAAGGTGCAGGAACTGGCGGTTGGTAAGAAACTATGCTCTAAAGCCCGCCCCTAGTGATTGCTTCGCCCCAGCATGGCCCACCTCCTGAAGTCTCCCCCCCAAACAGCACCAGTACAAAAGACCCAAATACTTGAGGTCTGTGAGGGACATTCTCATGCAAATCACCAAACCCAGGAGCCATCTCAATGGTTCTTGATTTTGTGTTTTTTTTTTTTTTTTTGGTTTAGTTTGAGTAACTTTTTCTTCTTTATTCTTTTTCTGTAAAGAGCTTGTAAATAATTTTCCTGTGTGATCCATAATCTGGCTTTTCTCAGATTTAATTCAAGACTTGCAGTCTCTCTGTTGTGAGCAGATCTCATCGGGTAAATCTCACTCGTTTCAAGTTGTTTGGGCACATTACTTTAAGAGACTTCAGGCCTGGAAGGTGGCTCAGTGGGTAGATGCCTGCCTAACATCCTGAATCTCCCAGGTTTGATCAACAGCACCACAGTCAATCAAAGCAGCCTTCATGGCAGCACCCCCATAATCCACAACCCTGGTAGGAGGTGGAGGACGGAGGAGCTCACATTCAAGGCTGGAACAGGCTACATGTCCAGTTTAAGGCCGCCTGGGCTAATGAGAACCTGTGAAAGAAACAGGAGTGGGGGCTGGTTTGAAGTGAAGACTGTCTAAATAAATAAAATATAACATAATTCAAAAATAGGGATTACTATGTTTCAGGCTTTAAACCCCCACCGTTCAAATACCTTTGTGTTACAACAAACCACTGGCAGTCTGTGAAAAGAAATGGGTATTTTGAAGGGGGCCCTCAGACAACACACAATGATCCTGAACCCTCTCGATACATATTTTTTGGAGCTGAGCATGGAGAAGACAGAGAGCATTAGAGTAACAGAAGTCCGCCTACCAACTAAGAGAAAGCAGAACCAGTACATCTACCGCGTCCTGTGCCAGGACTTAGGGGAACAAGTAAGAAAAAGTCCTTTGCTGACAAGTTCCTTTGTTCTACTCCTGTTGATGCCTGGAAAATGACTCAGATTGTCAGGAAATACCTGTACTGCGTAGCCGTCTTGCTGGCCTAATTTTTCTTTGTTTTAAAATTCTTTTTAATTTTTAATCTTTATTTTTTTAAAGCCCCAAGCTGGTCTCTAACTCACAGATTCCACCTGGCCTCTGCCTCTTCAGCCTATCCTACCGGTGTGCAACCACCACCACCACTAGGCTAAATTTTTTAAATATTTTATTATGGGCTGGAGGGATGGGCCTAGCGGTTAAGACGACGACCGCCTCTTGCAGAGGACCGCGGTTCGATCCCCAGCACCCACATGGCGGTCTGAGACCGTCTGGTGACTTACTCACGTTACCAGGGATACTCCAGTTCCAGGTGGTAATCCGAGACCCTCTTCTGACCTCCGCGGGCATGCACGGACCCGGGTGCGCAGACCGTGCATGCAGACATACATTCATACACATAAAAATAAATAAATATAATACAAATTAAAAAAAAATAAAAAAAATTATTTTTATTATTTTTTATTTTATATATATTAAGTGTACTAGTCCTTTGTAGTTTGTAGTACCTTGCATGCATCCTGAGAGTTTCAGTAAGAAAGTGTTGGATTCCCCTGGATCTGGAGTTCTCGGAATGTATGCATGGTTTTGTGCCATGTGGGTGCTGATCAATGATTGGGTCCTCTGGAAGAGCCCAGTGCTTTAACACCACTGACTGCTCTCCCCAGGCCTTCGTTCTTTTCTTGTATAATTTTTTGGTGTCTTGCTGGTTGTATAAGGGAGTGAAGCTGTTCCTATACCCTTGACTGAAGATGTGTCAGAGCAGACAAATCAAACCTGCCAATCCATGGGTGACAAATGTGGATGCCAGATCACCCTCAAATCCTTGTCTTGGTATTGGGAAACAAGGTTTCACCATCCGTATGGCTGGTATGGAACTATACCTGAAGACCAGGCTGCCCCTTGAACTGTAGTGATCCCCTGCCTGCTGTCTCTGGGCACTGGATTACAAGAGCGAGTTACTGAATGGGCTGGAGGAGATGGCCTCAGCAGTTAAGAGTCAACTTGACTGCTCTTGCAGAGGACCTGGGTTCGATCTCCCAGACACCCCATTGCTGCTAAGAAACTGTCTTTAACTCAGTTCCAGGGGAATCTACCGCCCTCTTCCTGGACTCTGTGGCATTGCCCACACACACACAGGTACACGAGGTGCACAACATACATGCAGACAGTACAATCCTAAACATAAAAAACAATAAATCATTCCAGAGCACAGCTGGGGCTACAAAGCGACCCCTGTTCTCGAAAAAGACAACAAAAAAAATATAAAAATAAATAAATTTAAAAAAGCGCGAGTTACCATACCCAGCCACATTTCCACATGATTATCCTTTTATTTATTATTTTGTATTTTAGTGTATATTGTGACACGTCTCATATCAGAGTCCAGGCTGGCCTCAACTAGCTATGTACTCTGATACCACCCTTGGATTCTCAGGAGTCCTCTTGCCTTCACCCCTAAATTCTAGGATTGCAGCCACATGCCACCACTCCCTGCTGAATATCTTTACTGATGATTGAACCTAGGGCCTTAGCATGCTGGGAAGCAGTCAATTCCACTAACCTGTATCCCCGCCTCTTTATTACGTGTGTGTGTGTGTGTGTGTGGTGTGTTTGTAATACATGATTGTCAATAAGTATGTGTAGATGTGTGCCTATTCAGTTCCGTGCACCATCTTTGCAACATGCGGCCAGAGTCACACTTCCCGGTATCTATCTTGGATTGCTCTCCCTTTATAAAATAAGAGTTTAGCCAGGCATGGTGGGCACGCCTTTAATCCAGCACTCAAGAAGCAGAGGCAGGCGTATTCTGTGAGTTTCAAGGCCAGCCTGGTTCTGACTACAGTGAGTTCCAGGACGCTGGTGGCTACATAGGAGACCCTGTCGCAAAAAGACAAAATAAATAAATAATAAAAAGATTAACAGTATTTAATTGTAGGCTTAAAGGTCACATGTCTTCAAGCAATTTGTCTGATTGTCTTATCCAGAAGGGCTTGTCTGTAATAATTTGATAATTTTAACACAGTTAGTTTGGCATGACTGATATCAGGTGTCTACTCACAAATAACTTGATGGTATTTCCTTAAAGGTTCTAACGTTACGGATTGGGAATCAACCAGGTGTTCTGAACCCTTGTCCAGCTGTCGAAGTCATGCAGGTGCACTACATATGTGCCCACCCCACCAGTATGTTGGTAACACCAGTATACAAGGTGCCAGCTGGTACCCAGCCGTGCCCTCTGCCACAGCACAATAAGCAACTGGTGAGTACAGTAGGAAACTTCTCTTGCTACAACCAGGTACAGTGCAGTCGTGCTAAGGGAAGGAAAGCAGTGGCCACAGGGTCAGCTGCTTACCGTCAAAACCCAACCAGAGTGACTACTGTCCCTCCCAGGTCCTTAGCCTGGCAGCAATGCTTCAATCTGGCCGTGCTTATCCCCTCCTTCCAGCAAACTCTCTGCCTCATGGACAGGAATTTCACAGGGTGCTGGCCGCTGGCTTTCTCAGCCTATACCCACGTCACAATCCTGTCCACAGGTTGGTGACTTGATCAGTCTCCGTCAAACCCCACGCTAGCTTATCAGGTCAGTGAATCTGATTGATCCCCATCTAAACCACTAGCCTACACACTCGAAATCCAGGCCTGCTTGGCCTGTATATACATTAATAAAAAATAACGGATCCGGGAATTCTGTGATGATGGAATGGAGAATTCATCTTTATTGCCATATCTGCGGGTTACTTTTATAATGCAAAATGACGTCATCTCTCAGAGCCAATCCCAGACCCCAGTCTCATGCCCCGTATGCTGCTGCACTATCTAGCTTGGCCCTGTTGTTCCTCCTGGGACAGACAGTGCCCTGGCCACATTCTCTGGGCAGGATTGGACCCATGACTTCCACTTGTGCCTGGATGCTAGCTAAAAAGCAGCCCACTGCAATTCAAACTGGATCTTTCCCACAAGTAAGATCATGTCCCCAGCACATGCGGCACTCTGTGTTGTATACTTTAGAAATAAAGGATCCGGCGGTTGGAGAGATGGCTATAGCGGTTTTAAAGAGCACCAACTTGCTCTTCAGAGGACCCGGGTTCACTCCCCACCACCCACAGGTGTGAGAAACGTCTCTGAAACTCCATTCCAGGAAGAACTCCAGTTCCAGGGATCCGAGCACCCTTTTCTGAACTTCCGCAGCATGCACACTGGTTCACACAAGACCTACATGCAGACCTACATTCAACCATAGCGAAACATAAATACATTAAACAATTAACAAAATATATCTTAAAAAAAAACAAAAGGCTCCGGGGCTGGAGAGCATGACCTAGCAGTTAAGAGCGGCCACCACTGCTTATCCGAAAGACCTGGGTTTTCCATCCCAATGACCCACAATGGCAGCTGAAAACCGTCGGAACTCCAATTCCAGGAGGAATCGATCCAGGGGGAATTCCGGCACCTGCTTCTGGAACTGGAGTTGAAAGATGTTCTCAGTCGCCATGTGGGTGTGAGGGCCTCAAACTTGGGTCCTCGCACGAGCAGTCAGCGTTACTTAACCGCTAAGGCCATCTCTTCAGCACCCTCTGGAGCATATTTTCACTATACCCTATAAGTTTTAAGTAGTCTGTATTTTTGTATGTTATTTATTAAATTTTATTTATTTATTATTGCATGGGGGATGAGAGTTCATGGAGTCAGTCTTCTCCTTCTGCCTTTCCATAGTTCCAGCAATGCAAAGTGCAGGCTTGCTGAACTGCTCAGAAAGCAGCTTTACCCATTGAGCCCACCCACCTGGCAGAATATTTATTTATTATTTGTTTATTTATATTTTTGTAGACGATTACTGACAAATCAAATCTAGACCCTGTCCCCTCCCAACCCCTATCCCACCAGAAGCTCATCATGCCATTCTGCCAAACATGTTTGTCATCTTTTCTCAGTCTTAGTCTCAAAATTCTCAGTGCGAAGTTACTGGTTTGTTCGAAGTCGAGTTTCTGTTCTTTGATACAGTCTTCTGTGTTGTTGTGTGTTTTTGTTGTTGATGATGATGTTCTTTCCAATACGCATCACTCCCAAAATACTTGGACAAAAACAGCTCAAGGAGCCCCTGCACAGATGAGGGATACCATTCATTGTTGTGTTTCTTTTTGGGACTGTTGTTACTGTCATTAACTATATCTCTACTGAGTTCTCCCATTTACCTGCAAAGCTCCATTGATGTCATCTTTATTACACGCTGCATAGAACTCCTTTTGTAGATGTACCACATTTTCTCTATCCACTCATCCAGTTGTGATGTGTTCCAGCTGTTTTGCTATTGTGAAGGGAGTATAAACATGTGTGCATTAAACATGATTTGTATGTATACTTTCTGAGTAGATGAGTCTTGTGGGTATATACCCAGGAGGTGGTATGGACTGGGTCGGTGGTCAAGCCAATTTGAGTCTTCCAAGGGTTCCAACACTGCTTTCCATGATGGCGGTGACGAGTTTACACTTCCACACACATGGATGAGGATTCCCCTTTCCTCACACAACCTCTCAGCACTTGGTATCATTTTTCTTGATCCTAGCCAGTCTTAATCGAGTGAGATATACTTAAAAAGTGGTTTTATTTGCCCTTTCCTGAATTTTCGTGTGTTGGGTGGCTGGAGAGAGCTCAGTGGTAAGGAGCAACTACTGTTCTTGCGAGGACTTGGGTTTGATTCCCACACACACACATGACGGCTAAGAACACTATTTTAACTCCCAGTTCCAGGGGATCAACACCCTCTTCGACACTGCGCAGCATTGCATGACAGGGGTAGCATCAACCTACCTATCAGAGCAGTACAAGCTCATACACAATAAAAAAAAAGAAATTAAGCTGGGCGTTGGTGGATGCACAGCCTTACATCCTAGCACTCAGAGGAGAGGCAGGCGGTCTTTGTGAGTTCAAGGCCAAGCCTGGTCACAGATGACGAGTTTCCAGGACGCCGGGGCTACAGGGAAAGCCCTGTCTTGAAAAATACCAAACAAAAAAAAAAAAAAATAATAATAATAATAACGTAATATATATTAAATTATGAAAAATTATACACATTTGAACATTTTAAAGACGGTTTCTTAGCATCTTCTAATTCCTTGCTTGGAGCTCTGTTCAGCTCTTTCCATCTTTTGAGTGATCATTTGTTTTCTTTCTTCTTTGTTTTTTGTTTATTATTATTTATTTGGTTTTTTTTTTTTTTTTTTTTTGTGAGACAGGGTCTCCCGTTGTCCCAGTATCCCTGGAGCTCACTCCTGTATGACACGGCTGGCCTTGGAACTCACAGAGATCCGCCATGCCTTACCGCCCGAGTTGCTGGGATAAAAGTCATGTGCCTGAGATCTCCTGAGCCCAGAAAGGTTTACCCGTGGGCTGGTGGGTACACCCCCCCCCAACTGGAATACGGAAGAGTGCATCTGAAGGAGGCACAGCAAATAGCAAGCCTCAACACAGTGAAGAAGGCATTTAGGCCTCACCTGGAATCACAGGCAAGGGGAAGCCAATATGCCTGGGATCACAAACAAGAGACAAAACATGGAAAGGGGCAGGATAATCCTGTGCAAGCTTCTCCAACCCTATTGAAGATACGTGTACAGGGGATCCACCTGGGGATGCGCTTAGGACCACAGACATCGAAACACAATTGGGAACATATTAATAAAGAATACAAGATCATAAAGAACAAATTAATTAACTAAGAAAATGAGGAACTCAAGAAAGAAACTGAGAGAGAGAAAAAAAAAAAAAAAACAGAAGAATAGAAAAGAAAAACCATGGGAAATAAATAAAAAAAAAAAACTCAACCAGCGAACCAAAGAGCCTCAAGAAGAGACGAGAAGCTCCAAAAAGAGTAGAAATACTAAAGAAATCAGAAGAGGAAATGAAAAGGAAATCAAACACGCATCCAATCAAGAGGAAGCAGACAAGGAAAGAACACAAAAAAACCAAAGAAATGAAGAAGCAGAACAAAGAATATCAGACCTGAGAATATACACTAGAACAACTAAAAACCTCAAGGAAAGAAATTATGAAATTTTTAAAAATACACAAAAATGGAACAACCAGGAAGCTGTGGGACACTATTAAAGATCAAACCTCCGTCATAGGAATAGAGGAAGAGAGAAAGAATCCCAAGAGAATGTATTTGATCAGCATCTTCAACAGGGATAATAGATTGAAAACTTCCCCCTATAACAAAAAGGACAACAACAATACAATACAAAGCACATAAGGAAGCTCCAAACAACAAGATCGATTAAAGAATCTCCACTGCCACATCATAGTTAAAATGCTAGACACCCAAAACAAAGACAAAATCCTTAAGCCACAAGAGAAAAAACAAGGTACCTTAGGTAAGGGGAAACCTCATCAATTACAAAGTGACTTCCATGCAAACTATGAAAAGCAAGAGGAACTGGGAGCAAAGCATTCCCAGTGTGAAGGACAATATGATGCCAACCAGGTTACATACCCAGAAAAATGTAATGTATATTTGAAGGAGAGAAGACAGAATACTTCCATGACATAAACAAGTTTGAAAGAATACATGTCTGGAAAACCAACCCCGTAGAGATTACCTTTGAAGCAATTCAAAAAACTAGAAGAAAGACAACCATACTCAGGCACTAGAAAGAGCAAAGCAATAAAACTTATCTATATCTCAGACCTCTCGCCTAGCGCTAATCGTGAGAGAAACCTAAACCAAAACCACAAATGGATAATAAGCAAAAGGAGAGCAACACAAAAACCACAGTCATACGTCTTAAACTTAAAAATTTTTTGGACTAAATTCTCCCATTACAAAGACATAGACTGGGAGACTGGATTAGGTAAACAGAATCCATCGATAGGTGTTACATAGAAACACCATCTTACCTTCAAGGACAGGCACCACCTTAAGAGAATAGATGGAAAAAAAAAAGAAATTACAAAAAGAAAGCAAAAAGAGGAGGAAAAAAAAAAAAAAAAAAAAATTATTTTTTAATTTCTTTTTTTTTTTTTTTTTTTGTCTTTTCGAGACAAGGGGTCCTCCCTGTACGCCCCGCTGTCCTGGAACTCACTCTGTAGACCAGGATGGCTTGACAATCACAACGATCCTCCTGCTCTGCCTCCCAGTGCTAGGATTAACAGGCATGCGCCACCGCCCGACTTGTGTGGTGGATAATCGCGTAAACTCGACTGTCAAAGTTATAAAAGAACTCCGAAGAGACTAGAAGACCATTACATTTTCATCAAGGAACAATTCACCAAACGATTTCACAATTATGAATATATATAACACCCAACATTCTGTGCCACCAACCTTATAAACAACGTCTCTAAGAACCACAAGTCACGGACTTATAACCCCAGTACACTCATAGTGGGGAGATTTTCTCAATACCCCACTGAGTCCTTTGGATAAGTCAACAGGAACAAAATAAACACAGATAGACATCTGAACTGAAGGATATGATAGCACCAATGACCTATCCGATCTCTACGGAACTTCCATCCTATACGCCGAGAAATACCTTTCTACTCTCAGCACCCCATGAACATTCTCCAAAATCGACCACATACGGGACACGAGGAAGAGAAACCTCACAAATACAAAAAGCATTGAAAATAAGTCTCAATGCATTCTGTCAGACACAGTGGCAATAACATCAACATCAACACCAGGACAAGCCCCCTGCTACAAGAACACATGGAGACGAAACAACACACGCTTGATAATGAATGGGTCAGGGAAGAGATAAAGAGAAGCAAAAAAGCTTCCTGGCAAATGAATGACAATGACAATGTATAACACAACAAATCTTATTGGATACCTTAAAAGAAGTCCTAAGAGGGAAGTTATAGCCCCGGGTGCCTATGGTAGAAACCAGAAAAGAAAGAGCACCATTGAATGATCTAACAACTACAGCTAAAGCACTTGAGAGGCAACAAAAGAACAAGAATAGACAAAAAAAAAAAAAGAAATAAAAAAATCAGAGCAGAAATCAATGAAATAGAAACAAAGAAAACAATACAACAATCAATTGAAGCCAAAAGTTGGTTCTTTGCGGAATAAACAAAAAAAGACCTCAAAAGCAAGAAAAAAAATAACAAAAAGAAAGAAGGACAAACATCCAATCATATACAATCCGTGATGAAAAGGGAAATATTTACAAGACAAGGAAAAGATCCAGAAAAATCATACGGAATATTAACAAAAACCTATATTCTACCCAAGTTTGAAAATCTAGAAGAAATGATGAATTATCTGAACATCTTGGGATCACCAAAGCCGCAAACGAAAAAGAGATCGCAGCTAAACAGACCCATAACCATAGAAGAAATAAGAGGATTGTAAGAAGCCTAACCCAAGCTAAAAAAAGCCAGGCCCACACGGTTTCACAGCAGAAATTCTATAAAACATTTGTCAAACAAGACTACAACTATTATTAAGCTGAAATCTGTTTAGAATGATGACCAAACAGAGGGAATTCTCCCAAATTACTTCTATGAACCTAGCATCACTCTATACTACCACACCCAGGCAAAGATCACTAAAAAGGAGAATTATACAGACCATCCTCTCCTCATGAACCACAAATCCCAAAATTGCTAAACAGGATACTGGCAACGCATCACAGAGCACACATCAAAAGATCATCATCATGACCAAGTTGGATTCATACAGAGATGCAGGAATGGTTCAACATAGATGAAAATCAATAAACACATCAAACATATAAACGGAATCAAAGACAAAAAACCACACCATCATCTCATATTTGAGCTGAAAAAGCCTTTGACAAAAATCGCATCCCCTCATGCTTAAAGTCCATAGTGGGAATTGGATTGATGGATCATTCCACAATGTAAATCAAAAGCCATATACAGGAAACCCACAGCCAATTTCCAACAATGGGGGGGAAATGACAGAAACATTCCCTTAAAAGGCTGGAACTCGGCCCGGGCTGCCCCAGTCACCACCCTCTTCCAATCATAGGTGCTGACAACGCTTGCAGAGCAATAAGGCAAGGAAAAGGATATTAAGGAGTACTAATGGGAAAAGAGAAGTCAACGCTATCCCCTTTTGCTGATGATATTAGTTGGTTTACTTAGGGGTGCTAAAAAAACTCCACCAGAAAACTCCTGGAATTCAATAACAGGCCTTCACCCAAAGTAGCAGGATACCCAAATAACCTTAAAAAATCAATGGCCTTTCTTTATATCAAAAAATGCAATTGGGGAAGGAAAGAATTTCAAAGAGGTCCTTCCCACTCACAATTACTCAAAACAATAAAAATACCTAGAACAAACCTAACCACAGGGATCACCACAAGGATCTTTACAACAAAACTTTTAAACCTTTAAAGAAAGATTTTGAAGAAGACATCAGAAGCTGGAAAACCCTCCCATGCTCTGGGATATTGGGAAAATTAACATTGTAAAAACTGCCCTTTTACCAACACTGTGTATAGGTTTAACACATCCCAATCCAAAATCCCCAAGAGTTTCTTCACCCGGGCTTGGAAACAAACCCTTTTCTAAATTCATTGGGAAAACAAAAACCCCGAATAGCCAAAAACAAAACCTTAGTGAAAGAGCTACACAGGGGGGAATCTCCATACAGGACTTTCAAAAATATACTACAGGGCTATAGTCCTAAAAACAGCTTGGTACTGGCACAAAACAGACCTTTTGACCAATGGAACAAAACCGAAGATCAAAATATGAGCACATACAATTTAGCCATCTATATTGACAAGGGGGCCAAAAGCCACAATGCGAGGAAAGACAGCATCTTCAGCAAGTTCGGTGTTGGCCCAAACAATGATCACACTTGTAGAAGAACTAAAAATTTAAACCCCTTCCTCTCGCCTGTACAAAAGTGAACTACAGATGTATTAAAGACCCAAACATGAAACCCCAAAAATCTGAATGTGTAGAAGCACAAGTTTGGCTAGACAGCTACACGCATAGGCGTAGGAAATAAGGACTCCTAAATCCAGGACATCAGCTGCACAAGATTAAGATGGGACAAAGGGACCTCATTAAACCTCAAAAGCCTTCTGTACATCAAAAGAAAACAATAAAGGAAGTGGAAGAGAAAATCCCAGAGTGGGAGGAACCTTTCCTGCAGATACATCGGACAAACCATTGATTTACAGAATATTAAACTACTCAAAAATAACAAAGAAAAAAGAAAAAACAAAGGACCCCTCTGTGATGGTTATCCTGGGTGTCAACTTGACGGACTAAGGAAAAATAAGAGAAAAAGGATTTTCTGATGGACCACCTCAACCCGGTGGCCCACCCCAAATGTGTGTGCGTTACCTTCTGCCGGCAGCAGTATTTTAAGGCCGGCAAGCCAGGAAGCTGGTCCCTTTTTTCCTCTTGCGGCTTGCTTCTCTCATCTGTGAGTTTGTCTTGATGCTGTGATCCACCTTTCGGATCCCATTGTGTACTGAGACCGGCATATCTTCCTGGAATCCATTCGGGCCTTCAGCACTAGACTGGACTACTGAGACTTCCAGCCTTGCGGATCTGAGCAGTTCCCGGGATTCCCGGCCTCTCCAGTTCGGCGCTTACTTGAGCTCGTTCACGTGAGCAAATCAATAAATTGTATAAAGTTATATATTCATCCTGTTGCTTCTGTTTCTTTAGAGAACCCTGACTAATACCCATACCCTCTCAATAGATGGGAGCAAAGAAACTGAACAGGAGACTTCACAAGTGAGGAATTAGAGAGGTCTGAGAAAAACATCTCAAGAAGTGTTCAATCACTAATGGGAAATGCAAATCCAAAACACTTTAAGATATCATCTTATCCAATAAGATGGCTAGGATCAAGAGAAAAAACAAATGGATACCAATGCTGGAGAGGTTGTGGGGGAAAGGGGAACAACTCATCCACTGCTTGTGGGAATGTAAACTCGTACAGCACTATGGAAAGCAGTGTGGAGAACCCTTGGAAGACTTGGAATGAACTTGCACCCCGACCCAGCCATACACTTCCTGGGCATGTACCCTCAAACTCACGCCACCTCAGAGATACATGCAAGGCCACGTTTATTTCAGCTCTCATCACANAAAAAAAAAAAAAAAAAAGATCCAAGCCAGCTGGGGTTACAGGGACACCCTGACTCATAAACAAGCAAGCAAAAATAAATAAATACATTTTAAATAAGAAAGCAAATAAAAAACTATTTTTCCTTAGATTTATACTCTGCCACTAATCAGAATAACTGAGTTAACTTAACTTATTGTTAGGTTTCTCTGTAGCCCCAGCTGGCCTGGAACTCACTGTGTAGACCGGGCTGGCCTTGAACTCACAGGGATCTGCTAGGATTAAAGGTGTGTGCCACCATGCCCCACCCGAGTTAACTTATATAAAAGGACAATTGTGGAAGCTGGAGAGAGGGCTCAGTGTCTAAGAGTGCTGGCAGTACCCATGTGTTAGAGATCTGCCCCGCTTTGCCAGTGAGGGAACTGGAGTTAAAGACGGTTCTCAGCCGCCATGTGGGTGCTGGGGATCGAACCCGGGTCCTCTGCAAGAGCAGTCGGGACTCTTAACCGCTAGGCCATCTCTCCAGCCCAAATATAAGTATTTTTGTCTCTTTAATGGTGCAAAACACAGAAGCTGACTTATAACTATTCCCTCACACTCATACCTCAGCAGATGGGTGAACCCACGGGAACTGCTATGGTTGTTACATGCAGCAGACTATATTAGTATTTCCAAAGTTTACTTCAATCTATTTCTTCTTTTATACCCCAAAACATCTTTCCATTGTCTTATGAGACTGAACCACAGGAAAGCTGCAGTAACCAAAGTCAGCCCAACTTCTAGCCAGTCAGGTTTGGCTGCTGTGGCAGCGTTGAAGAATTACTGGGGAGCAGGCAGGAGCCAGCAGCCTCCGGAAGGCACTATCTTGCCCAGCCATGAGTTTTTTTTTTAATCTATTTGAGACAGGGTCTCCCTTCCTCTTCCTCCCAAGTGCTGGGATTAAAGGCGTGCACCACCACGCCAGGCATCTGAGAGTGATTCTTAATAGAGAGCATGGGCATCAGGCCCTGGGTGCTTTCCCACGCCTATCATGGATGGGCTCACCTTTAGTGGTTCATACGCAGCAAAAGTGGCACTGCTTCCCACTGGGTCTTCAGACCCAGTCACACTGACTGTCACCACAGTATGGCCTGGAGATGTGGCTGCTATGTGTATACTGGAGCAGTGCATTGGTCCAGGTGTCTGAAAACCTTTCAGTGAAAAACATGATTTCAAACATGGTAGCACAGATCTAGACTCAGCACTTAGGAGGTGGAGATAGGAAGATCAAGAGAGTCAAAGAAAATTTGAGGCAAGCCTGGGCCTGGGTTACGTGAAACCCTTTATCAAAAACAACCCACTCAGCCCCCACTACGATTTCAGGAAATTGGGCTTTAAAAATAGAATAATTTTAACACATTAAAAATATAATATGCTAGTTATGGTGGTACATGCCTTTAATCCCAGGACTTGGGAGGCTAAGGCAGGCAGGTCTCTGTGAATTTAAGGCCAGCCTGGTCTACATAGTGAGCTCCAGGCCTGTCATGATTGCACTCAAGAGGCTGAGATAGGAGGATTGTGAGTTCAAAGTCAGCCTGGAGGGTACATAACAAGATCCTGTGTATGTGTGTGTGTGTGTGTGTGTGTGTGAGAGAGAGAGAGAGAGAGAGAGAGAGAGAGAGAGAGAGAGAGAATTATATGAATAATTATATGAATTTGAACTTATTTCTGAATTGGTGATTGATAGGTCCCTGAACTCATGGATGAATAAAGAAGACAAATAAGAAGAGCCTAGTCCTACCTTCCTTGAAAAGAGTGAAGACTCCTTGCTTATCTGAGTTGAGTTCCAGGGGTAGGTGAGAGCAGTCCGTGAAAGCAATAGCCTCTTTGCTCTCCAAATTTACATGATACATCGCAATGGGGACCTCAATAACCCGGCCAATCTCCACATCAGCGTGAAATGGTAGCAGTTCCATTTTGTTCAGTTTCATGACATATATCTGGTGGAAAAACAAGTAGCCTTTAGGAGAGTTCTAGAAATTTAAACACATATACAAACATGTGTATACATATATAATACATAAATAAATATGTATGTTTGGTATGGCAGCACCTGCCTGTAATTCTATCCCTTAGAAGCCAAAGACTCAAGTGCAGGCAGTCTGGGATCCTGTCTCAACAACCAAATATATATCTACATACAGATTTACAAATATATGTAGGTTTATTTGATATATATATTATGTTTTGCTTTACATTCTTTCTTTTTTTTGTTTTCATGGTGCTGAGGCTTGAACCCAGGCCCTTGTGGATTCTAGGCAAGCACACTGCCACTAAGCCAACTGGAGTGTTAGTTCCAGCTGACACATATATTTTAAACAAAAACTTGCACACAGAATCAGCCCTTTATATCTGTGAGTTCTACATCCACAGATTCAACTGCCTAAAAATATTCTGGGAAAATAAACCACATCTGTACTGAACATGCACATTTCCTCTTTGTTTTTGAGTCAGGGCCTCATGTAGTTCAGGTGGCCTCGAATTCACGGTGTAGCTAAAGATGGCCTTGTGGCTAATGCTTTTGCTCCTGGCTCCTGAATGCTGCGATCTCAGGTGTACGTGCACCTGGATGCTCTTCCCCCTTGTCCTTGTTCCCTGAACAAGGCATGGTGGCTCATGCCTGAAATTTCTGGAGCTAGAAGCAGGAGAATTGCCATGAGTTTGAGGCCAACCTAGGCTACAGAGTGAGGCCTTGTCTCAAATAAACAAATAGAAAACATCCCACAAAACCACAATACAGCACTGTAGGCAAGCACAGGTACAGCAGGGGTCTGGCAAACTAAACAATATATTACCTGCTTTCAAATGATAGGCAAAGAATCACTTAGTACATTTTAAAAGATTGTAAAGTAAGATCAACAGCAGAATAAGAGTGGCACTAGCCAGGGCTACAAAGTGAGACCTCATCTCAAATCAAGCAAATATTTAACATAAATTGATAAAAATAAGAGTTCCTGGGCGTGGTGTCGCATGCCTTTTTTTAAATTTAATTTAATTTAATTATTTATTTATTTATTTGTGTGTATGAATGTACTGTCTGCATGTAGGTTTGTGCGCCCGTGTCGTGCAATGCCGCGGAGATCAGAAGAGGGTCTCAAATTCCCCTGGAACTGGAGTTCTCCTGGAATTGGAGTTTCAGACGGTTTTCAGCCGCCATGTGGGTGCAAGAGCAGTCGGCGCTCTTAACCGCTAGGCCACCCCTCCAGCCCCTGTGTCACAGGCCTTTAATCCTAGCACTTGGGAGGCAGAGGCAGGTGGATCTTTGTGAGTTCAAAGGCCAACCTTGGTCCCGAGTGAGTTCCAGGACAGCCGGGGGCTAAAGGGAGAATCCTTCGTCCCTTTGAAAAGACCAAAAAAAAAAAAAAAAGAGTTGAGGATGCCGGGTGTGCTGGATAGCCTTAGTGTCAACTTGATAGACCTGGGTTGAGGGAGTCTCAACTTGGGAGTTTCCTCCATTGGACTGGCCTGTGGCCAACTATGTAGTATTGTCTTGATTACTGAGTGATACAGGAGGTCCCAGGCCACTATGGGTGGTACCACCCCTGGGTAGGTTGTTGTGTATTATATAAGAAGGCAGGCTGACATGGGCCAGGGGTGCAAGCCAGTAAGAAGCATTCCTCCATGTCCTGTGCTTCAGCTCCTGCCTCCAGGTTCCTGCCCTGAGTTCCTATAGTGGGCTCCTTCAGTGATGTACCTGGGAGATGTGAGCCAAATGAACCCTTTCCTCCCCAAGTTGGTTTTGGTTAGAGTGGTTTTTTTTTTTTTACTTTTTTAAAAATATATTTTTAAATTTTATTTATTTTTGTATGTGTATGGATGTACTGTCTGCATGTAGGTCTGTGCACCGTGTTGCGCAATGCCACGGAGGTCAGAAGAGGGCGTCAGAATCCCCTGGAACTGGAGTTAAAAACAGTTTTCAGCCGCCATGTGGGTGCTGGAGATCGAACCCAGGTCCTCTGCAAGAGCAGTCAGCACACTTAACCGCTAGGCCATCTCTCCAGCCCTGGTTAGAGTGTTTTGTCACAGCAATTGAAGAGAAACCAGGACACCTGGCATGGAGGCACATGCCTTTAATTCCAGCACTTAGGAGGCAGAGGTAGGCAGATCTCTGTGAGTTCAAGGCCAGCCTGGTCTAGACAGTGAGTTCCAGACCAGGTGGGATCTCAAAAAAGGAACAAAAAATTTTTTTAAAGAAGACAAAAAAGAGTTGAGAATGTAGCTTAGTGGTAGAGCACTTGGCTAATATGCCAGAGACCCTACATTCAATCTCTAGTAACAGGCACAGCGCCAGCGTGCATGCGCACACAAACACACACGGTGTAGAGTCATCCAAAAAGTAGTGTATTTACTAGCTAGCCCTTTATAGGCAAAGTTGACTGACCTCAAACTTAGAGTGATCCTTTTTTTGGTGTGAGTGCTGGGGATTAAACCCTAGGCTTTGAACTGCTAAACATATGTCCTACCATTAGCTATACCCAGCCCATCCTCTTTTCTTTTATTCTTGTTTGTTTGAGATACAGTCTGGCTTCTTATAGCTTAAGCTGACCTTGAACTTGCTGTGTAGCCAAGACTGGCCTTGAACTCCTAAATTCTCTGCCTCTACCCCTTGAGTGCTGGGATAAAAAATGTACATCGCCATGCCTGACCCCTCTACATAGCAAGTTCCCAACCAGCTAGGGCTACAAGGAAACCCTGGCTCCAAAGAAAAAGAAATACATAAAAATATTTTGTGAGCCGGGCGTGGTGGCGCACTCCTTTAATCCTAGCACTTGGGAGGCAGAAGAAGGCGGATCTTTGTGAGTTCAAGGCCAGCCTGGTCTACAGAGCAAATTCCAGGACAGTTAGGGCTACAGGGAGACCCTGTCTCAAAAAGACAAAAATAAATAAATAAATAAATAAATAAATAAATAAATAAATAAATAAATTTTGTGTATAAAAATGAATTTTAGGGGCTGGAGAGCTGGCTCGGTTAAGGGCACTGGCTGTTCTTGCAGAAGACTTGGGTTCAAATCCCATCACCCACATGGCAGCTAACAACTATTCATAAGTCCAGTTCCAGGAGATCTAGTACCTCTGTCCTCCGTGACGACTGCACAACATAGTTGTACTTACACACATGCAGGCATAACATTCATAAACAACAACAAAAAATAAAAACATAAATGATTTTTTTTTTAATGGCTTAAGAAGGATCTCAGCACTCAGGAGGCGTAGGCAAGGGAATCTCTGTGAGTTCAAGACCAGCCTGCTCTACATAACAAGTTGCAGGCCAGCCAGGGCTATATAGTGAGAAGTTGTCTCATAAAAAAAAGGGGGGGGGTGTGGGAACCTCAGTTTGGATCTCCAAGATCCATCTAAGAGCCAGACCAAATGTTAGGGCTGGAAACCAGGGCGTTGAACACAAGAGGCCAGAACTCTACTATAGACTCATATCCTCGGCCCTTTAACTGCACTGTAGAGATGAGAGGGCAAGTGAGGATGTTAATACATGGTTTTTAAGTGAAGCAGGACTTATTTATTTACTTGTTTTTCTTTCTTTTTTTTTTTTTTGCTTGCATAGTATTTATTCAGTATTTTTGGCATATTAAATAGATATGCCCTATCTATATTCATGCCAAATGATTCATTTACACAGATTCTTATCGGCTACATAAGACAAAATGATACCATGTTTTAATCTCAATTGAAGTTTCAAAAAATTTAGGTAAAAACCCAAACTAAACAGCAAGTGGGAAACTAATAACTGAAGTGAAGACTCGGGATTTTATTGTCTTCATTACAAAATCAGCTTACAACTGGATCACTTGGCCCTTTCTCTTCTTATCCCCAACCAGTTCAAAATGCTTGTATCTCTTAATATCTAGCATTCTCTTAGATCTGCAGTTGGGCTCAACACACTCAAGCCTCAACACAATCTTCTTTGTAGCTTTAGCCTTTTGGGGAGAATAGGCTTAGTCTGCCCACCGTAGCACTCTGTTTCCTGTCATAACATTGCTTTCCCTGGGCATACGAGGAATCCTTGCCCTTCTTGTACTGTGTCACTTTGTGGGGCTGGTGCTTGCCACATTTCTTGCAGATGGTCCAGCGGGTTTTAGGAACATTCACCATGTTTACATGAGTGCTAGCAGCACAGAAAGACTTATTTTTCTTACTTAATTTTGAGCCAGGGTCTTTAATGGCTAAGGATGATGCTGAACTTCTGATCCAACTGTCTCTTCTGTGTGGGGGGGTTACGCAGTTTTATGGGTGGTAGGGATGCCAGAACTCCACCAACTGAGTAACTTTTTTTTTTTTTTGGTGTTTTGAGACGGGGTCTCCCTGTAGCCCCAGCTGGCCTGGAACTCACTGTGTAGACCAGGCTGGCCTTGAACTCACAGAGATCCTCCTGCCTCTGCCTCCTAAGTATAGGATTAAAGGCCACCACACCTAGCTCTGAGTATTGGACTAGAAGTATTTTCAAGCATGTTCCTGTACTTAACTTTAAATAGGAGTGTTTCAGAGGGCCTGCATTTTCTCTGAAAGACACTTACCTTAATTTCTCCATAGTGAAAGGGATTTTGTACATCTCGTGCCAAGATGGTACTGTTCCCCCTCACCTGGCCTGCGCTTACCACTCCTTTGGTGGTCACCACGGCCACTGTTTCATTAGAAGAGCTCCAAGTGAAGTTGCCACTACCACCCTCTACCTGTGAAAAAGCACAACTATGTTGAACTACTCTAGGAGAAAAATGGAATTTTAGTGAAAATGCAAAACTTGACTAGTTGAGTTTAGGAAATAATAAAATTATATAATAAATTATCTCTGCACATGTTTAAGAAGCTGTGGAAAAAAGTAGAGAAAGAAAAACACTAAAGGGAGATTAAGGAATGGTGTTACCACAGATCAAAAGTAGGCATCAGGGAATATGACAAAATTTATAAAACTCACAAGGAAATGACATACAGAAAGGACAAAAACCACACAGATTTAGTAGTAGTTACCAACCACGGAGTTACTATTAGGTTAACTATTAAGGTTAAGAGGAGTACAAGGCCAGCCTGGTCTACAGAATGAGCTCTAGGCCAGCTAGGACTAAAGGGAGACCCTGTCTCAAAAATACCCCCCCAAAAAAAATAAAAAAAGAGGAGTAAAATTTAACAAACAAATATCAATAAATCTAGGGCTGGAAATGTAGCTCAGTTGGTAGAGTACTTATTGATTATACACGAGGCCCTGGTTTCAACCCTCAGCTTTTCATAAACCTCTCCTGATGTTGTACAACTGTAACACTCAAGAGGTGCAGGAAAGAGAATCAGAAGTTCAAGGCCATCCTGGGCTACATAGCAAGTTCAAAGCTAGCCTGATCTATATCACAAAACTTTCTCAATAAATCAACCTATTAGGAAACTGATTTGGGCTGGAGAAATGGCTCAGTGGTTAAGAGTGCCGACTGCTCTTGCAGAGGACCTGGGTTCGATTCCCAGCACCCACATGGCAGCTAAGAACCGTCTTTAAGCTGGGCATGGTGGTACATGCCTTTAATCCTACCATTCTGGAGGCAGAGGCAGGCAGATCTCTGAGTTCAAGGCCAGCCTGGTCTACAGAGTGAGTTCCAGGGCAGCTGTGGCTATGGGGAGACCCTGTCTCAAAAAGACAAAAAAAAAAACAAAAAACTGATTTTTTCCTATGTGAATTCTAATATTAGAGGATGCCATACCTGCACTTTGTAATGATTTAACATACCTGCACTTTGTAATGATTTAACATTCCCAGAGGATGATGAGGAAATGCCAGAAAGTTGGGTTTAAGTTTAATGGGAAAATAAATCTTCACTTCTTGCTGATGTTTGATTTGACATTTTTTAGTCTGAGTAGTGGTACACTATAGAAGCAAAAAAACCACAAAAAAAAAAATACATTTTGTAAGATAGTTTCATCTGTACTGAAACATGAACAAAATGGTATGCTAGTGAGTTACTCTACTGTTTTAATTTTTATTTTATGTGTATGAGTGTTTACTTGAATGTATGTGCACCATGCATATGCCTGGTGCTCACAGAGTCCACAAGAGGGCATCAGATCCCCCTGGAGCTGGAGTTGAGTTACTAATGGTTATAAGCTGTCATGTTAGTGCTGGAGACCAAACCTGGATCCTCTACAAATGCAGCCAGTACTTTTAGCCAGTGAGCCATCTCTGTAGGCCCACTCTACCATTTTCTACATATAAAATAAATACCAGGCTTGGTGGTGCACACCTTTAATCCTAGCACTTGGGAAACAGAGGCACGCAGATCTCTGGAGTTCAAGGCCAGCCCGGTCTACATAGTGAATTCCAGGACAGCTGGAGCTACAGGGAGATCCTGTCTCATAAAAAAAAAAAGGGCTGGAGAGATGGCCTAGTGGTTAAGAGTGCCGACTGCTCTTGCAGAGGACCTGGGTTCGATCCCCAGCACCCACATGGCGGCCGAGTACCATCTGAAACTCCAATTCCAGGAGAACTCCAGTTCCAGGGGAATCCGATGCCCGCTTCTGACCTCCGTGGCATTGCGCGACACGGGTGCACAGACTTGCATGCAGACAGTACATTCATACACATACAGAAATAAATAAAATTAATAAAAATAAAAAAAAGAGCTGGGTGTGGTGGATAGGCCTGTAATCCCAGCACCTGCATGTCAGGGCAGGAGGATCAGGAGTTTAACACCAATTGGGAGTTACACAAGACCCTCTGTTAAAAAAGAAAAAGAAATATATTCTTCAAAAACTTTTTTGCTTTATTTTTATTTTATATATATGAGTGTTATGTCTGCATATGTGTAAGTTCACTCGTGTAGTGCAATGCCCCAGGTGTCAGGCTGGGCATGGTGGTGTACACCTTTAATCCTAGCACTCAGGAGGCAGAGGCAGGGGCATCTCTGTAAGTTCAAGACCAGCCTGGTCTACACAGTGAGTTCCAGGCCAGCTGGGGCTACAGGGAGATCCTGTCCCAAAAAAATAAAAAATAGACACAGAAAGATCAAACTGGAATTGCTCCAGAAGCTTCTTCCCTACTAGCTAGCCCTCACAGAGCCTCAAACTGCTATGTAAGCAGCTGCGGGAGAAATTCATCAAAAGTCTTACCCAGCTGTGTTCCTTCCATGCTACATACACTATTACTGTGCCAAGCAAGATGTGCCCACTGGTACAATAGTGGCATGACTGTTAGGAAAGTAACCAACTGCATTCTGATTAGGTTCTGAGGCCTGCTCCAAAAGGGAGATCATGTCTGATACTGTGGACCAGGTTAAAGGTCTATGACTGGCCGGGTGTGGTGGTGCACGCCTTTAATCCTAGCATTTGGGAGGCAGAGGCAGGCAGATCTTTGTGAGTTCAAGGCCAGACTGGTCTACAGAGCAAGTTCCAGGACAGCTGGGGCTACAGGGAGACCCTGTCTTGAAAAGACCAAAAAAAAAAAAGCTTTTTTTTTTTTTTTGGTACTGGATGGAGGTTATTGCAAAGACTCATGACTGAGCAAGATGCTGGAATAAGTGTGACTGATGTGGGTTTAGCCCTCAATGGGACATCCATACCACCTCTTCCAAGGCTCCTAAAACATTGCAGAAGAGGGAATGGAAGGAAAAGCCAGACATCAAGGATGAGAGCCAAAAAACAATGTCTTGTGGGCATGACATGGCTGTGGTAAGCTTGAATTGCAGCAGCTATAGTTGCCTGCATAAGGCCTACACAAAACTGGGCCCATGTGCCGGGTGTGGTGGCGCACACCTTTAATCCTAGCACTTGGGAAAGCAGAGGCAGGCAGACTTTGTATCTTTGTGAGTTCAGACCCAGGCCTGGTCTCAGTGATGAAGTTCCAAGACATGGGGTGTACAGGGGGAGCCCTGTCTCGAAAAGAAAAAAAAAAAAAAAAAAAAAACTGGGCCCATGAACATTTAGTCACAGAGACATGGCTCAGCAGTTAGAAGTTGTACTGCTCTTGCAGAGAATCGAGATCAGTTCCTAGCACCCATCTTGTTTGGCTTATAGCTGCCTAAAATTACAGCTCTAGGGGATCAGACATCTTCTGAACTCCATACGTATGTATACTTACGTGCATGTTCCCACTCTCTCCCATAACATACATATAATTTAAAAATTAGTAAGTCTGTTTTTTTGTTTGTTTATTTTGTTTTACGTTTTGGTTTTACACTTTTTTTGGTATTTTTGAGACAGGGTCTCCCTTTTAGTATGAGGTGTCCTGGAGCTCACCCTGTAGACCAGGCCAGCCTTGAACCCACAGAGATCCACCTATCTCTGCCTCCCGAGTGCTGGGATTAAAGGTGTGCGCCACCACACCCAGCTTAAATTCTATTAAAAAAAAAATTTAATCTGGCATTTTAAATTTGTTTCACCTTAAAGCCTTACTTAGCAGTTAACTTTAATGCATTTCTAAATTTGTTGGGGGAGAGAACAACCCCCTTGGTAAAAGGAAATTTTTCTTTAATCCACACATGGCCTGTGATCCAGCACCTCCTACCTGTCTACTGTGTGCACACCGGCCACCAAGCTGCACGCCAATGGCTCTCAGCACTCTTCAGTAGCAATTCATCTAAAATCTACTTTTAACTGTCTTTTAAAATTAACTTGGGGTTGGAGAGATGGCTTAGCGGTTAAAAGCACTGACCGCTCTTGCAGAGGACCCGGGTTCGATCCCCAGCACCCACATGGCAGCTAAGAACCATCTTTGACTCCAGTTCCAGGGGAATCCGACACCCTCTTCTGACCTCCGTGGCATTGCATGACACGGGTGCACAAACCTACACATAGACAGTACATTCATACACATATGAAAATAAAGAAATTTAAAAATAATAAAATAATAAAAAAATTAACTTGGAGTAGCCAGGCGTGGTGGTGAACACCTTTAATCCTAGCACTTGGGAAGCAGAGGCAGGCAGATCTTTGTGAGTTCAAGACCAGCCTGGTCTACAGAGTGAGTTCCAGGACAGCTGGGGCTACAGGGGGACCCTGTCTCGAAAAGACACCCCAAAAAAATTAACTTGTAGTAACACAGGCTTTTAATTTCAACACGCTAGAGGCAGAGTCAGTTGGACTTCTGTGGGAGTTTGAGGACAGCCTGGTCTGCCTATGCAGTTTCAAGACAACTACTACAAAGAAGCACCGGCTCAAATGAACTGCCTCTTGCTAACTATTAGTAAAAATTCTCATTAACAACATAAACTAAAAATCTTGGTCCAATTTAAATGGAAAATTAAAACATTTTGTGTTTCTCTTTAAGAATCAAACAATAGAGCCGGGCGTGGTGGCACACGCCTTTAATCCTAGCACTTGGGAGGCAGAGGCAGGCGGATCTTTGTGAGTTCAAGGCCAGCCTGGTCTACAGAGTGAGTTCCAGGACAAGCTGGCCGGCTAAGGGAAGACCCTCCTGTCCTCAATAAGAACCAAAAAAAGAAAAAAAAAAAAAAAAGACTCAAACAATATAGTTTTCTTCCTATGGGCCACCTTAAAAATTATGTATGCATATGTTTGTGAATGCATGTTTATATTTAAGCTCTTGTGACTGTTATAGTTTTCTAGCTATTAAAAAAAAATTAAAAATTTCAACTTAAACAAGTATGAATAAGCCCAACTCATAAAAGCTATTTGTGGGAGGGGGGTGGGCGCGACGGCTTTAATCCTAGCACTTGGGAGGCGAGAGGCAGGCAGATCGGGTTTGTGAGTTCAAGGCCAGACCTGGTCTACAAGAGTGAGTTCCAGGCCAAGCTGGGGACTATAGGGAGACCCTGTCTTGAAAAGACAAAAAATAAAAAAAAAAAAATAAAATAAAATAAAAAGATTGCTTCATACTTTCAGTATTATCAATTTTTAATTGGTCTTATAAATTATTAATGTATATTTACATACAGTTTGGACTAAGTAAAAGGCTGACTCTGGGATGGAATTGATACTTCCATCTGTTAATAAAATCAAAACAGATAATTGATAAATTAATTTCAACAAAGGTCATTGTTGTTTATCTATATTTAACTTGTCTTTATTAAAGATAACTAATAAAATTACAACTGTATAGTATCAATTGAATGTTTGGGTGAGTATATACTGCTGACTACTTGTGCTCCTTGAACAACTAAGGCAAAAATTTTTGGTAACCTGTAACAGGTTCTCCTGTAAACTAAAACTGTTAAATTACAATAGAGTTTTAGACTTTAAGGATATGTTAATTTTAAGAAATAAATACTTCTATTCTAGGATGCAATCCATGTCTATATTCAAATGTGTTTTACATGTAAGGACATTTGACCACTGCGTAAAACATATTTGGAGTAAACAGAGTTTTGCACTAAGCCTAGGTAAAACATTTACAAACATTTAAAGAAAACTGGTCATTTTGCTCCAATGCTCTAAAACTTACTATGACATCTTAAAATTTATACTTTAAAATGATGTGTTTAAAATAACTGTTCCATGGCCTTAAGAATCCAAAAGGAGGGCTGGAGGAGATGGCCTAGGGGGCGGTTTAAGGAGCCCAACCGCTTCTTGCAGAGGACCCGGGTTCGACCCCAGACCAATGCCCCCACGATGGTGTCAAACTCCATTCCAGGAATTCCGATTCCAGGGGAATCAGAGCCCTCTTCTGACCTCCGCGGCATTGCACCGGACACGGGTGCAACAACCTGCATGCAGACAGTAATGATCAAAATACAACATACGAATAAAAAAAAAAAGAATCCAAAAAGGAAAGTATACCCAGAAATAATCAGTAAGGCCTGAGAAATTGTACTTCAGGTATAAAACTTGAGATCTTAGTAAACACACAAGAGAGAGAGAGAGAGAGAGAGAGAGAGAGAGAGAGAGAGAGAGAGGGAGAAAGTACTGCACTGTTGTTTCACCTGTCTTCAATTCATACTGGCAAGTGCATCTACTCTATGGTGGCTACTGCTTTTGCCATTCCTCAAAGACATGAGACACAGCTTTGTTTTTTTTTTTTAATTTTATTTATTTCCGTATGTGTATGAATGTACTGTCTGCATGTAGGTTTGTGCACCCGTGTCGTGCAATGCCGTGGAGGTCAGAAAAGGGTGTCGGATTCCCCTGGAACTAGAGTTCTCCTGAAATTGGAGTTTCAGACGGTTCTCAGCCACCAAGTGGGTGCTGGGGATCGAACCCGGGTCCTCTGTAAGAGTGGTCAGCGCTCTTAACCGCTAGGCCATCTCTCCAGCCCGAGACACAGCTTTTTAACCCTCCAATATGGACTGAAGACTCATGTCTCTCCAAGAATCCTCCAAACCTTCAATACAAATGGGACTGCTGAGATGTCCAGCTTGTGGACTGAGAGGCTGCTGTGATTTTAACCTTTCCAGAGTGTGGACTGACATTGTTGGACTACCCACACTGTGTCATGGAGGCCAGTGCAGGGGGATCAGGACAGGACATGTGCTTGCTGGACCTCATTTGGGTGACCATGGGAGGGAGGGACCATGACCTCTTTTAGTGAAAAAGAAAAAAGAAAAAGAAAATCCTCCAACTCAGGTAATATATGTACACACATTTGTGTGTGTGTGTGTGTGTGTGTGTGTGTGTGTGTGTGTGTGTGTGTAAGCAATACAATACAAGTTGGAGAGAACAACAACAACAAAAGTATGGGGGAAAAATAAAAAGACTGAAATGGTGAAATTCTCCCCAAAACAATAAGCCTCTGCTTTGAAAAAAAAAACAAAAACAAACCTCTGGTCTGGAAAGACTCAGGAAAAGATGCAAGACATGTATGGCAGAGTGCAGGAACTCAAGTGGGGTGGGGGGCATGGAAAGGGAAGTCACTAAATTCGATTGAGAAATGATGTATGATGTATGGAAAAAGTTTAATAGCAATAATAAATTTTTAAAAAAGAAGGAGGGGCTGGAGAGATGGCCTAGTGGATAAGAGCGCTGACTGCTCTTGCAGAGGACCCAGGTTCAATCCCCAGCCCCCACATGGAAGCTGAAAACCATCTTTTAATTCTAGTTCCAGGGGAATCCGACACTCTCTTCTGACCTCCACAGCATTGCACGACACGGTTGCACAGACCTACATGCAGACAGTACATTCATACACATAAAAAATAAAATAAAAAAAATATAAAAAGAAGGAAAAAAATAAAATCCCTTTCAGCACTCCCCCCCTCCCCCTGGGAGGTTGCATTAAAAACAAAAATGATAAAATAACTGTTCCATCTTCATATATAAAAGTACTTTAGTAAAGATTTATATAGAAATAATAAAACAGTCTATACATGTACTAAAGCTCTAAAAAGTTTGTTATAATAGGAAAAGAACAGCAGCTGGACAGATGGCCTAGCAGTTAAGAGCATCATCTGCTCTTGCAGAGGATCTGGGTTTGATCCCCAGCTCCCTCATGGCGGCTGAGAACTGTCTTTAACTCCAGTTCCAGGGGAATCTGACACCCTCTTCTGACCTCCATGGCATTGCACAACACAGATGCACAAAACTACATGCAGACAGTACATTCATACAATTAATTAATTAATTAATTAAAAAATAGGTAAAGGATAAAACTATATACATAAGCTTGTTTCTCTAAGGTCATCGTTCAATCAAATAGTTTAAAAAACGAAATGTAGCTGGGCATGGTGGCGCATGCCTTTAATCCTAGCACCTGGGAGGCAGAAGTAGGTGGATCTTTGTGAGTTCAAGGCCATCCTGGTCTACAGAGTGAGTTCCAGGATAGCTGGGACTACAGGGAGACCCTGTCTTGAAAAGACCAAAACAAACAAACGAACGAACAAAAAATAAAAATAAAAAACAAAATGTAGTCAGGCACGGTGGCACACACCTTTAAACCCAACACTCAGGAAGCAGAGGAAGGCAAAACTCTATGAGTCTACAAAGAGTTTCAGGCCAGATGGGGCTACAGGACGACCCTGTCTCCAAAAGACCAAAAAAAAAAAAAAAAAAAAAGTATATTTAATTAAGGTTTATGTAAAAATGTAAAAATGTTCAGTCTTAGCCAGGCGTGGTGGTGTGCGCCTTTAATCCTAGCACTTGGGAGGCAGAGGCAGGCGGATCTCTGTGAGTTCAAGGCCAGCCTGGTCTACAGAGTGAGTTCCAGGACAGCCAGAGCTACAGGGAGACCCTGTCTCAAAAAGACCAAAAAAAAAAAAAAGTTCAGGTCTTGGGGCTGGAGAGATTGGCCTATGGGCAGTTAAGAGCACCAACTGCTCCTGAGAAGACCCGGGTTCGATCCTCTGCATCCCACATGGAGCTGAAAACCGTCTGTAATCCAATATCCCAGAGAACTCCAGTTCCAGGGGAAATCCGACACCCCTTCTGACCTCCGCGGCATTGTACAACACGGGTGCACAAACCTACATGCAAAACAATACATTCATACACATAAATTAAAATAAATTAAAATTAAATTAAATTAAAAAAAAGTTGTCTTTGCCCAAAGCTTTTTCTACATGTTATTGTGGTATTTAAAAGTTTAGTAAAGCTGGGCCTGGTGGTGCACAAGCCCTTAATCCCAGCACTTGGGAGGCAGAGGCAGGCGTGGCATCTTCTGTGAGTTCAAGCCAGCTGGTCTACAAGCTGGGACCTAAAGGGAGACTCTGTCTCAAAAAGGCCAAAAAAAAAAAAAAAAAAAAAGTTTATAGTAAGAAAATCAAATGCCTGTGTTAAATGAAATTGTCTAAATATTTTCAATATAAAAGGTGACAAAGCGGCTGGGAGAGATGGCCTAGCGGTTAAGAAGCACCGACCGCTCTTGCAGAGGACGCCGAGTTCGATCCAGCATCCACATGGCGGCCGAGAAACCATCTGAAACTCCCAATTCCAGGAGAACTCCAAGTTCCAGGGGAACTGAGACCCTCTTCTGACCCTCGCGCATTTCATGACACGGTGCACAAACCTACATGCAGGCGTACATTCATACACATAAAGGAAATAATAAAATAAAAAAAAAAAAAGGGGGTGACTAGCCGGGCATGGTGGGCAGGTTTTAAAGTCCCAGCATTCAAGGGAGGCAGAGGTCAGGTGGATCTCATAAATTCAAGGCCCACTGGTTTACAGAGTGAGTTCCCAGGCCGGCTGGGACTAAAGGGAGACCCTGTCTCAAAAAGACCAAAAAAGGGGGGGCGGGGGTAACACACTAAGGGCTAATTGGGGATAAAAATTGTTGTTAATATTTGATCTACTCCTAACTTGTACTAAGATTCCTGGTGACAGCTTTGGATTATAATGTATAAGTGTTCTCCATATTTTTCTATTGTAAATTTACCTGTGACATTTCTTTTACCTACAAGATAATTTGCTAAAAGACTGAGTTTTCCCTAAACACATATACAGTCTAATAGAAAACAGTTTGGATGGGCTTAGTGGACCTTTACAACTTGGTTCCAGTCTATGGGGTATGTAATGCAATCCTGCCTTTTAAAAATATAAATCACCTAGTGTAGTGGTGCACGCCTTATCCCAGCACTTTGGGAGGAAGAGGCAGGCAGATCTTTGGAGTTAAGGCCACATGGCCTACATGTGAGTTCCAGGACGCTGGGGCTACAGGGAGGAAACCGTCTTGAAAAGGACAAAAAAAATTATGAAAAAATTATAAAAAGATAAATTTTTAATTCTAAAAAATATTTTGCAGCTGTGTGTGGCACTGCTTTTAATCTCCGTACTTAGGAGGCGGAGTCAAAGGACAGGTGGATCTCTGTGAATCAAGACTAGTCTACAGTAGTTAACAGCTGAGATCGGCAAGATGGGACAAAAAAAGGGAGACTTGTCTAAAAATGACCAAAAAAAAAAAAAAAACACTGTAAAAAACAAGCTGTACATGGTACAAATATAAAAAGGGGGAGAATATGGCTCCCTCTGGGCTACAGTTTACAGAGCACTTTCTAATATAAACTGTCAATTTTTCAATTTTAAAATAAAAATGAAAACTCCAATACATAAACGTTGGAGCCCTCTAAAAGGCCAAGATAAATGCCTTTGGTGTATGACAGGGTACAATATTTGGACAAAAAAAAAATCCCAATCCACTACTAACCTATGGGAGAAGGGTTTGTTTGTAATAAAAGATCCATGTTTGGTACAACAATGAATTTAGGTATGTACTCAAACAGGATCTTTTTTTTTTTTTCTATTTTTGGGTCTTTCTTTTTTTTTTTTTTTACATTTTTTTTATTAATTTTTATTATTTCTGTATGTGTAATGAATGTACTGTCTGCATGCAAGTTTGTGCACCCGTGTCGGCAACCGCGCGGGGTCAGAAGAGGGGGAATCGGGATTCCCCTGGAACTGGCGTTTCCTGGAATGGAGTTTCAGAACGTTCTTAGCCGTCCATTGGGTGCTGGGGAATCGACCCGGCGTCCTCTGTAAGAGGCGTCGGCGCTCTTAACGCTAGGCTATCTCTCCAAGCTCCAATTTTGGCTCGGTTTAAGACAAGGGTCTCCCTGTAGTCCCAGCTTGTCCCGCTGCCGAACTCTGTAGACTCAGGCTGGCCTTGAAACTCACAAAAATCCGCCTTGCATCTGCCTCCCAAAGTACTAGGATTAAGGCATGGCACACATTGCCCGGAAACATGGATCTTTTTAAAATGAATTTTTTACAATTTTATTTTTTTTTAAATTTTATTTAATTTCCTGGTTATGTGCATGAATGTACTGTCGATGAGGTCTGTGCAACTGTGTCGTGCAATCCCGTGGAGGTCAGAAAGAGGGTCTTGGATTCCCCTTGGAACTGGAGTTCTCTTGGGAATGGAGTTTCAGAACGGTTCTTGCCGCATGTGGGTTGCTGGGGATCGAACCCGGGTCCCTCTGAAGACGGTCGGTGCTCCTAACCGCTTAGGCCCATCTCTCCAGCCCCTTAAATAATATATTTACTTTTTTATATGTATGACTTGTACTGTCTGCATTTGAGTCTGTGCATCCATGTCGTAGCAATGCCGCGCGAGGTCAAAGAGGGTAATGGGATTCCCTGAACTGGAGTTCTCACTGGATTGGAGTTACAAATGTTTCTTACCACACAGTGTGGTGCTGGGGATAGTAACCCGGCCGGTCCTCTGCAAGAGCAGTAGGTGCTCTTAACCACTAGGCTATCTCTCCAGCCCCCTAAACATGGCTCTTTTACTACAACAATTGGCACAAATAGATAAAAATCTTCCTATGCTACATTGGACCTGGTTTATCTTTAATCTAATACATCATGCTAATCTCTGAGTGTTTTACTGATGAAACCAGGCGCTGGAGAGCTGGCTCAGCACTTAAGAGCAACATCTTCTCTTGCAGAGGACCCTGGTTCGATGTCCCAGTACCCACATGGCAGCTACAAACTCTGTATGCCGGGTGTGGTGGCACTACCTTTTATCCCAAGCACTTGGGAGGCAGAGGTAGGAGAAACTCTATGAGTTCAAGGCCAGCCGGTCTAAGAGTGAGTTACCAGCTGGGGTACAATAAGACCCTGTCTCAAAAAAAAAAAAAAACCAGATGTGAAACCAGTTGATGATATATCCCACACACCTAAAGGAACAAAGATAAAAAGTATATTCAGTAAGGAGGGTTATGAGGGCCAGATGTAATTACAGAAGCTTTAAAAGCTTAAATGTAGCCAGGTGTGGTGTCTCACACCTTTAATCTCAGCATTTGGGAGGCAAAGGCAGTCAGATCTCTGTGAGTTCAAGGCCAGCCTGGTCTACAGAGTGAGTTCCAGGCCAGCTGGGGCTACATACAGGGAGACCCTGACTCAAAAAGACAAAAAAGAAAAAGCTTAATAGTTAAATAAAACATAGTAGTAAAGGGGAACTTTGGTTCCAGTAGGGGAGCAGATTTGTCTAAACATCCAGAAAGTATAATGACATGGACATTTGTGCCTGTCCCATTGGATTAATGTCCTACCTCTAAATTTTGCTTGTCAGATGAGACCTATGAGTAAATAAAAGCTTTGGTACCAGTTATGGGCTATTTTTAACAAGGAGCTGTGGGCTAGGGGGCTCTAACCCCTAACCCCCCCCAAAAACCAAGGCCATTTGCCTGTAATGTTGGGGTACATACAAAAAAGGCCAGTAGGACCCTACTGCCAAAGACAACAGAGTGTTAGCATGAAAAAGAAAAATTATGGGACTGGAGAGATGGCCTAGTGGTTAAGAGCACCGACTGCTCTTGCAGAGGACCTGGGTTCGATCCCCAGCACCCACATGGTGGCTGAGAACCGTCTTTAACTCCAGTTCCAGGGGAATCTGACACCCTCTTCTGACCTCTGGGGCACTGTAGGACATGGGTGCACAAACCTACATGCAGACACTACATTCATACACATAAAAAATAAAAGAAAAAAAAAGAAAAATTATGTTGAGACTTCCCCCTGCAAATGGAAAGTTCATCTTCATCATGCCAGAGAACATTATACAGATCAGTGGAAGAAAATGGTCTCCTGAGTCAAGCAAGACTCATCAGCTACACTTCATTTGCCTGTGAAGAGTGCAGTTAGTGGCAGCCTAATATTAGTACCCCCCAAATCTAATTGGCTATATAACCCACTCCTTTGGGGGGATAGCACACAACTAAACTTGCACCCTCTAGTGGCTGAAGATGTTATAGGCTACAATAGAAGCTATTGCCATCTCTTTACATTAAAAAAAAAAAAAATCCCACACAGTTTACCAAGTGTGGTTGTGCATGCCTTTAATCCCAGCACTCGGGATGAAGAAGCAGGAGAGTCTCTGTGAGTTCAAGGCCAGCCTGGCCTACATAGCTCCAGGGCAGCTGGGACTAAAACGAGACCCTGCCTCAAAAAGAACAAAAATAAAATAAATTAAAATAAAATAAAATAAAATAAAATAAAATAAAAATACCACAGTTCCTAGATTAAAATACCACCTAAACATCTGTGTCTGTGCCCATAATGTAACTAGTCATGATAAATAATGTTTATTTAAGTGCCTGTACTTCTTGCCATTTGTGTTTTATTAGAAGAATTAAGAAAGGGACCCCTGGATGAGGGGGTCACCAGCCAATTGGAAACAAAGCTTGGACAGACCTGAGGGTCCCATGTGTCACTTCACCCTCTCTCACCCTCTCTCACCCCCTTCTCCAAGGCCCAGGGACCATTTGCAGAAGAGGGGGTGGCCAGATTGTAAGGGCTGGGGAGAGGGAAATTGTGAGATCACAACAAGTATGGACTGGACTTTCATTTGGTCAGTATAATTGTATATTCAGGCCTTTCCAGCTGGACTTGAGACTTTGGGCACAACCAAATTTCCTATCTATGTAAAATTGGACACAGATATTTACCAATTAGGTTGGTTTTCTTTGTATTAAATTTTTACTTGGGCATTAATTAGTCTTAGTATTTTTATAGAGCAGTCATGGCCATTTGGGCCAGACAAAGGTAAGTGACCACCATTTCTATGATGCTCTCTGAGCTTGTGAAAGCTAATACAAAAAACCGGGGAGATGTGGGTGTGTCTGATCTGAGCTTAGGCATGTGTATGAGCTAATTTTGCCAGCCAGTGTGTCCCAGAGGCACAACAAAGGATTGCACAACCTTTTTGTCTATGCCCAAGAATTGGGATGATGTGATGATACAAAGGGCTGGGATTGGTCCCTGGGAGGTGATGTCATACTGCCTACATAATGACATGTTGCCTTTTAGTAAACGTCCATTTTGTACTGGAATTTCTCTCTTCCATGTGTCCTTGGGCTGTGCTTCCCCATGTGCGTGTGCGTGTGCTTTTTTCAAAGCCTGTTCCACTGTGGAACTGAGCACTTACTACAGAGATCTGCCTGCCTCTGCCTCCCAAGTTCTGGAATTAAAGGCATGCACCACCATAGTTCATTTTTTAAAAATATTTTATTTATTTTGTATTGTTGTTGGATTTTTTTGGTATTTTTGACACAGAGTCTCCCTTTAGTTCCAGCTGGCCTGGAGCTCACTCTGTAGACCAGGCTGGCCTGGAGTTCACTCTGTAGACCAGACTGGCCTTGAACTCACAGAGATCCACCTGCCTTTGCCTCCCGAGTGCTGGGATTAAAGGCATGTGCCACCACCCCTGATTATTTGTTATTTTTATGTGTCTGAGTGTACTGCCTGCATGTGTGCAAGTTCACCGTGTTGTGCAATGCCAACAGAGTCAGAAGAAGGCAACAGATTCCCCTGGAACTGGAGTTACAGATGATTGTTAGCTGCCATGTGGGTACTGGGAATTAAACTCAGCTCCTCTGCAAGAGCAATCAGTGCGCTTAACCACTGAGCCATCTCTTCAGCCCCAGTCTAGTTAATTTTTATGAGAGATGAAGTTAGCATATGTGGTTTGAGTGAGAGCGTCCTCCATAGGCTTTAAGTATTCAGACATTTTTTAAACTTTAAAAAAATTTTTTAACTTATTTTTTATGTGTATGAATGTACTGTCTGCATGTAGGTTTGGGCACCCAGGTAGTGCAATGCCGCGGAGGTCAGAAGAGGGTGTCGGATTCCCCTGGAACTGGAGTTAAAGACTGTTCTCAGCACCATGTGGGTGCTGGGGATCAAACCCAGGTCCTCTGCAAGAGCAGACAATGCTCTTAACTGCTAGGCCATCTCTCCAGCCCAAGTACTCAGACATTTTGTCCCCAGTTGGTAGCACTGTTTGGGAAGTATTAGAAGGTGTGGCCTGCTGGAGGAAGTACATCACTGGAAGCAGGCTTAGTGATTTTAACAAGCCTTGCTAGTCTCCAGAGGCTTTCCTGACTTCCTGTACTCATTGTGAGACGTGAACTTTGGCTTTCTGCTCCAACCCAGGCCACCATGCCTCCTGCCACAATGGACTCTAATTCCCTGGAACCATCAATCATAAACTCAAATAAATTCTTCCTTTTATAAGTACCCTTGGTAATGGTGGTTTTATCACAGCAACAGAAAAGTGACTAGTACAGCATCTGTCATGCATCTCCTTCTATATCAAGGAAGCCCTGCCTCACCAGTGTCCCTAGGATACAAGGACTGATGCTTTGATTCCTACCTCCTGAAGGGTGGACATCAGGGATGCATTGATCACTGCAACACCGTCTTTCAGAGCTTTTATCACATGGTAAGATCCATTTGCAGTGCTCAGCTGTTCTTCGAAGTACTCATTCGGAAATTGGAATTTAATCTTGAGATTCTGAAATCAGTCCAACCACAACACAGACCTGAAGATATACTCTTTCTCCAAAGCCATTTCAATTCCAAAGTGTATAGAACTGTAGCTATCCATTCAAGGGATAAAGAAATAAGGACAGACCGGGCATGGTGGTGCACACCTTTAATCCCAGCACTTGGGAGGCAGAGGCAGGCAGATCTCTGTGAGTTCAAGGCCACCGGGCATGGTGGCGCACGCCTTTAATCCTAGCACTTGGGAGGCAGAGGCAGGCAGATCTTTGTGAGTTCGAGGCCAGCCTGGTCTACAGAGTGAGTTCCAGGACAGCTGGGACTTCAGGGAGACCCTGTCTCAAAAAGACCAAAAAA